>JAVJIF010014483.1:0-102479 GCA_038442645.1 Agave tequilana | reverse complement strand
ATCAAGATCTTAATTGATGTTTAGCTTTACTAAAAAAGTCAAAGTCAAGTTTGAAGTAAAATATGGTGATTCAGGAGCTCAAGCTTATGGAACATATCTAGTACTCAAGATGAAGTCTAATTCGGAGAATCAAGTTTGGATCAAGTTTACATAGAAAAGAAGATCTTAAAGAAGATTGTGTGTCTAGTGTTTGTGATTTTAGAATTCTTGTATAGAATAGATCAGTTTTGATTGCTCAAGCTCTCTCACACAACACACACACAGAGTTTAATACATTGGTTTCGATATAACTGGTTTACGTTTTGTGTTTTGGTTTATAAAATGTATTTCATCAAAAATAAGTTCATATCATTTTATTTATGTATTAGAGTATCCATATATTATTGAGCTTCAAATATATTTGAACAACTTATTTTTGTATTTATGGAGTTTGAAAAAACTAATTTTTATTTAAAAGTTTGGTTTTGAAAAATACAGTTTTGATTTCAAGATTGAATTCTGTACCTCAAAAATAGTTCACATGTTTGCAATATATTGTGATTTTGATCACACATATTTGTACTCTATTATTTTTACATGAACTTATTTTTATAGAATTTATTGTGATTTATTGGTATTTAAATTGGTTTTAAAAGATGTCTAAATGTTTCAAAAATATGATTTTTGGGCCGAGCCGGTTGACCGCAGAGCTCATTTACGTTGCCGGTCGACCGCACGGTCGACGGACGTGCACAGACGTGCATAAGCCCTTGTGAGCTAGAGTTCCATTGACTGACCAGTCGGCCGTAGCAGAGATCGGCCGACCGATCAGTTGACTGATTATGTCTGCAGAGCTCTCGACCGACCGGTCGGCTGACCGTTTTGCTGATTTGCTCGACACACTTTCAGTGTTTTAGCTATACCTTTATATTCTAATATCAAATCGACATGATTTAAATTTCATTACAAAAATAACTTTTAGGACTACATTTCTTATTCAATGATCGTTTTCTGATTCAAAAGTTAAAGATGTCAAATTTGGTTTGGAGTCAGTTCATGTTCTGACAATAATTTGCAGTTTTTTGGTTTGACACCTTTCAGTATTTTGATAATAACCTTATACTCTGATATCAAATTGATTTGATTTAACTTGAATTAGAAAGAAAACTTAAATATCTACATATTCTTCTTTATACTCATTTCCAAATTCTAACGTTTTGGGCCTCCAAAATATGCTCCAAATTGACCTATTACACAAATTTGGGTTTCTGGATGGTCGACTGCCCGGTCGACCGCCAAGATGCAACGGTCAGAAGTTTGACCATTGGACGGTAAACCAGGCAGTCGATCGATAGGCCAATTCTGGCAGTTTTTGACCCCAACAGCTAGTTTATCTATTGGCTTATTTATATATAAGGGTTTTTGGGTGATTTTTCTACAAGATTTTCAGGAGCTAATATACCCACTTTCAACAGAGTTTTTCATTAAGTTTTTCAAAAGTTTTTGTACTCCAAATCCATATCCCTATTGTGTATCAAAATTTTGAAAAAAATCAAAGAAAACAAGTTTTGAGAAATTCTAGTTTTTATATCTTTCAAGAAGTTTTTTCCAAATATTTATTTTTGTGCTTCACTTCCAAAATTTTTGTTTTCTCATAAGTTTGAGCTAATTCATTAAAATCTATCCTTCAAGAAGTTTTTCCCAAATATTTATTTTTGTGCTTCACTTCCAAAATTTTTGTTTTCTCCACAAGTTTGACCTATTCATTATAAAATCTATCCTCTAGGATCTTAAATTGTGAGAGGTGTTGTTTGTGATCTTTGTGATCACCAAGTGTTGTAAACACTTTTTTACTTTGTGCTTTGGCTTTGTGTCTTTCTTCTTGTGTAGAGGTGTTGCATTGTGTCTCGGCTTTGTGCCTTAGCTTGTGCCTACCTTTTGAATATGGGTTGTATCTTTTGTGAAGTTCTCAGTGGAGATAGTGAAAATCCTTCACGCCGTGAAGGCAGGGACGTAGAGCAAGTGGCTTGAACTTTGAAATATATCATTGTGTTTGCGTTTGGCGCGCTCTCTCTCTCTCTCAACTCTACTATTGTTATATCTTGCATTGCTCTTATTGCCTATACGTATATACTTGATATTGTGCTCACACTTGTTTCAATTTAAGAGAGTTGTTTCAATCCAAGAGAGCTATTGAAGCACCTCATATCTAGAGGAATTTTGAGAAGTTCTAGAGCCTTTCACTGAAAATTCAGCTTCACTCTTTGGAATTCACTTGTGTTTAGTTTTGTTAGTATAAAAGTTTTAAATTTTACATTAGATTAGCACTGTACCTATTCACCCCCTCTAGGTGCATTTTCAACCACTCTGATATTATCACCATTTCCTCATTCATGACAATAAACACTGTTATACATTACACTATCATTTCATGTTTATGTATCATTGTTAAATGTATATTACTATGTGTTGTGATTGCGGACACTGCTATTCCATGTACTTGCAACATCATTACATGGATACTTTATGAAATAAAATTTTTTATTTCATGTACATGTATCATCGTTACACGAATATTCTATTACACCAGACTACTATTGTTTTATGTACTTGATCATCGTTACATGAATACCTTGTTACACTGAACACTGTTATTTCATATTTTTATATCACAACTACATAGATTCACCTGAGTTCATGACTTGATTATTCTCACATCATAGTTATACGATTATTCACTGGATACTAATACATGACTGTTTTCCTATATCACTGTTATTGATATGACAGTCCTCTTACATGAATTCACAAGTAGCATACTCTGATTGTTCATGTATTTTTGTTACACGGATTACTGTTACTTGAATAATCCTGTATTACTGTTATAGGAGTATTTCCTAAATATAGTACATGAATATTTCCTATATCACTGTTACATGACTGTTTTCTGTATTCCTGATATTGTTATGACACTCCTGTTACCTGAATATATCGACGATTGACCTAAGATGTGTGAAACTAAGTGCCACATGAAACAAAGTGTCACATCACATCTGTCATGGAGGCCACCTCTTGAACCTCGTAGAGGCCACCTCTAGAGTCTCACATCTTATGGATCTTACGCCTCATATCTCCTGTTTTCCTGTTACACGTTATTGTTGTTGTTTCTGAGTAGCTAAACATAATAAATATAACATGAGTTTTGGGGAAACTAAACGGTTGATTAGGTCTTATCGGGTGGATGTCATAAATCTATATTAGTCCCACTACAAGAGACATGGTAGTACTGGCTACCTTCCTATTTCCCGTTACTTGTTTCGCCTTAGCAGACCGGCCCTGATCTCAGCAGCCAGGGGCTTGTTTAAGGCCGTGATTCAGGATATGCACGAGATACACTCACCCGATTAGGGACCATTGAGTTTTCAATTAACATAATAAAATAGTATAAATATTGATGACGATATGAATACTTGTTATTTGGTCACTCTCTCCCATTCGGATAATGGTACCCGTATGCTACGTCTGGATGGGTTCAGTTGGAGTACGGCTCTTGTATGAACTGTCACTGGTATATGACACTGGAAGAGTTTGATTAAAATAGCAAGTGGTACTGATTGTTATAATTATATAATAATATATTGCTCTTCACCTGCATGATATCCTGCCTATGTATATTGTATTGATCTTCCTGATTTTCTTATTTACTAGCACATCTCCATGGATGTTTATTTTGTACTTCATGTATTCTTTGTAGATAACCTTGTTGACCCAAAGGCCCATCACTCTAATTTTGATGATGACTAACTCATATAGTTATAGTACTAATGATTATTGTGTTTAAGTTTCAGATATTGATTAAGATCTTAGTTGATGTTTAGCTTCACTAAAGACTCAAAGTCAAGTTTGAAGTTAACACATGGTGATTCAAGAGCTTAATCTTATAAAATATATCAAGCACTCAAAGAGGAGTCTAACTCAGAGAATCAAGTTTGGATTAAGTCTACTTAGAGAAGATCTACAAGAAGACTTGATTTTAGAGCTTATGAGTTTAGATCTCTTGTAAAGAATAGATTAATTTTGATTGCTTAAGCTTACACACACACAAAAGCTTGGTTTCGGTTTAACTAGTTTACATTTTGTATTTTGGTTTTCATAAAAAATACGTTCATATCATTTTGTTTGTGTATCCATACACTATTGAGCTTCAAATATGTCTAAACAACTTATTTTTGTATTTATGAAGATTTGAAAAAAAAACTAGTTTTTCATTTAAAAGTTTTATTTTCTGAAATATGGTTTTGATTTCTAGATTGAATTTCTATATCTCAAAATAGGTTCATATGTTTGTAATATGTATTGATTTTCACATATTTGTACTTCATTATATTTACATGAACTTATTTTTGTGAAATTTATTGGGATTTATTGGAATTTAATTAGGTTTCAAAATTTTATTTTTATTTTGTTTTTGGGCTGAGCCGGTCGACTGCACGGTTGATCGATGACAGAACTTATTTGCTCTGCCGATCAAACAAATGGTCGACCACGTGCACAGAAGTGCATAGCTCAATTGTATGAGAGCTCGATCGACTGACCGGTCGACCAACAATAGAGATCGGCCAACTGACCGATCGATTGACCAACCCTGCAGTGCTCTCAGGATTCCTCGATTGACCAACAGGTCGATCGGAAACCCCAACGGTAAAAAATTTGACTGTTTGCAATCGACCGACCCATCTGGCACGTGTTTGGATCCAACGACTAGTTTTTCTTGAGGCTACATATATGGGGTTTTTTGGTGAGTTTAAGAGAAGTTTTTGAGAAGCAATATTTCCTAAATTCTACAGAGTTTTTAATCAAAGTTTTTAAAGAATTTTTGAGCTTAAAATCCATATCTCTATTTAGTTTCAAAAGTTTTGAAAAATTAAAGAAAACAAGTTTTGGGAATTTCTAGTTTCAAGTTTAAAATTTCTATATCATTCCAGAAGTTTTTCCTAATGTTTTCTTTTGTGTTTCACTTTCAAAATCTTTGTTTTCTCACAAATTTGAGCAATTCATTGTAAAATCTATCCTCTAATATCTTGTATTATGAGCGGTGTTGTTTGTGATCTTTGTGATCACCAAGTGTTGTAATCACTCTTTTGTTTTATACTTTGGCGTTGTGCCTTCCCTCTTGTGTAGAGATGATTGCTTTGTGCATAGGCTTTGTGTCTCCTCTTGTATAAAGAATTGGGTTTGTATTCTTTGTGGAGTTCTCAGTAAAGATAGTAGAAATTCTTCTAGGTGAAAACGGGGACGTAGGGCTTGGTGCTCCAATCTTGAAACATATCCTTCTGTTTGCGTTTGGGCATCTCTTTAAACTCTACTCTCTTTATATCTCGCATTGCTATTATTATTCATCTATGCATGTTTGATATTGTGCTTACACTTGTATCATTCCAAGAGAGCTATTAAGATTGTAATAATCATATATTGTATAATAGAGGTAACACCATTATAACATGCTAGGTATTAAGATTGTTGTAAAAGCAGATACAAAAATTGTAATATATAATTGATTGTTAGTATAATATATTTTATCGCTGTTATTTAGACATGTATTATAAATTATCTTGATTGTATACTGTCATTGTATAATATTACTGCTTCTCATTTTACCACTCACTAGGTCGTTTTCTGACGACCCTGAGGTTACTTCCTCAGGTTGGAACTCAGATGCTCTTTACCGATGCTTCATAGGACGTTAGTAGGAACATACATTACTTTATTATCAGTACGTATTTTTATTATCTGTTCTTTGTTTTCTTATCTATTCTATTCTCATTTTCTATCATAATTACTGACTTATTTGTAGGTATTCTTGTACTTATTAAGATGAAATTTTTATATATATTGTGTTTATCCCATATACTGAGATTTAGCATATATACGTGTGGGATATTCGCCTTGCGTATATGCATCACTGACTTTTGTTACGTCCCTGCTATAGTATATTTTAAGAAACGAGACGTGACAGTTCCCGATGAAGCTGGTGTATGAGCGCACACTAATGCTCACGGTGAAGCCACACTTGCGGCGAAGCTAAAAGCTCACGAGAAAGCGAGCATATGAATGCTATGTTGTCGCACATGGCAAAGCCACGTTTGCGGCGAAGCTAGACACACGCAGCGAAGCGAGCGAATGAATGTTATGCTATCGCATACGGTGTAGCCCCACTTGCGATGGAGCTAGCCTGTAAAAGCACTGAGCGCTTAGCTCGCCTGCCGGCAGAGCATGAAAAACCCTGAGGGTTAAAGTTCGAAGACTGTAGAATAGGCCTGAGGTTGAAGAATAGCCTGGAGGCTGAGGAATGGCCGGAGACTAGAGTACATGTATAATGTTAGTATAAACTCATGCGTAAATATCACCTACACTATTCCAATCACCACACAGATACAAGAACGCCCACAACATACAAACACCCACACAAACACAACTACCGCTACACAATACTAGAATCACCCACCAAATACAACAACGCCCACAAAATACAAACACCCACACAAACACAATCCATCGCCAATACACCAATACAAGTACCCAACATATAGTACAATAATCACCTAAAATTACACAATTACAACTGATTGCACACGGATACAAGTTCACAAAAAAGGTACTCGCTGAAATTCACTTAGAGGAAGGTTGAATAGGTGAATACACTATAGTAATAGACAAATAAAAATTAACGCACAAGAACCACCAATCTAAAAACTCACTAACAAGAAATGAAGTTGAATACCTGTGAAGGATTCTGAACTTCTCCTCTTTGATTCCTCTTTAAAAAGAGTTGAGGTGCGCAATTGTTTTCTTTAAGTAGTGAGTATAGATAAACACAATATATATATTGAGAAAAAAATTTAGAGAAAACAAACTCAGAGAATCAATCACAAACAAAAAAGAATTATTCTCGAGATTCGAGCCACTGCTTTATGTCCTCGACTTTACCGCAATGAAAGATTCTACTATGTAACCACGATTATACTTTACACAGATAGATCCCGCAAGATCTTGGAACCGCAACTCTCAATCCTCTCTCACTAGAGAAGTACACAAGCAACTGAACAACAGAGAGATGATCTTCTTCAGATCACCAAGCTTCTCACAAAGATCCTATAGTTTAGGGTAAAGAGGCATTGAAGCTCAAGGATACGGTATGTGAGAAATATAGTGGAGAAAGAAAATTTTTAGCACTAAAATTCTTTCAGAGGATACTAATAATTTTTCACCTCAAAAATTCATATTAAAACTTCAAAAAAAAAATACTCATATACATAGATTTTAAGAAAATTGCCGTTTAAGATCTCTAATTATGGTATAAATCCATAAAATCACATTTTAAATACATAGTTAAAGGGCTAAACGGTCATATATACCTTATGTACTGTTTTAGAAAATAAGAGACCTGTCGATGTCCTATTGGATTGTCGACAGTCTAATACTAATATACGTAGTATCAGCTGTCGACAGTCTATTGTAATTGTCGACAGTCACCATGATAATTTTAAAAACCTACTTTCGAGAAAATCCTGTTGACAGTTCTCTGCATAGAGCCTGTCGACAGTTCTTGGGCTGTCCGTCAATAGTCCAACAGAGAACTCGACATTCCAAGCTGTCTTTTGAAAACTTAAAGTAAACACTGTTTTGAAAATATTTTTAAGATATTTTTGATAAACATAAGAGTATGTGTGTGTATAATCCTTTGATCTCTTCTCTGTACACTAAACTTTAATATAAAATAAACTAATATAATGTTACATCCATGCTCATCTTCATAATATCGAGAGTATCACCATTTTGATTCCGTAGCATTGTTGACACTCCAAAAGATAAACTCTCAGGCAACTCTTCAACTAGTCTGAACTGTATCTAACTTGTCGACATTTACAAAAGACGAGTCATAAATAAGCTGACGACCAGTTCTACCCACCCCGAAGGACATAGCAGAAACTTGGACCCTACTGATCCAGTGAAGCAGACAACCGGTCAAATACTGTTTTGAAGAGGCCTAAGCAGGTCTATGAGGTTAAGTCAGCTCAATACTTAACCTCACATGAGCCCAAAGGGACTAGCTTCTAATGAAGCTATGTAGCCTCACCAAAAGGCTAAGTTATATTTCGCATGAAGCTTTGCGCCTCGCTTGAGGATAATACAAGCTTCGTCTGAACCTTTATTGTGAGCTTCCTTGAAGCTCTTCACAGCCCTGCAAAGAACTAGTCTTTAGCTTCGCTTGAAGCTTATTTATATCTTCGCCTGAAGCTTCTTTGTAGCTTCGCTTGAAAAGCTGTACTAGCCTTGCGCGAAGCTAATTCCAGCTTTGCTTGAAGCTTCCCGCGCCCTTATGAGAGCGTTTGCCAGGTCAATATTTGACCTACTATTTAGTGAGCTAACCCCACTACATTAGTGGGGTTACAGTCATTTTAAGTGGGCGGTTACACCCACCCACTTCGCCCCACGTAAAGTGGAGAAGGCCGGGTCAGAAGGCCAGTTTTAGGCTCGCGCGAGCCTGCCTAACCTCATAGAAGGCTCATTTTAGCTTCGTATGAGGCTTTATAGCCTCGCGCGAAGCTCAAAATAGCTTCTGGCGCGAGGCTAACTATTTGTTATCAGTTTTTGCTGAATTCTAGGGCACTTACGCCCCTTAAAAGCCTATAAATAGCTCATTCTTAGGATGAGCTTGGAGCGAAGACGGTCGGCTGAAGCTTTTGGCTAGAGACTTCTTTGGCAGAGAGTTTTGAGCTGCTTGGGCTGTCTGGCTGACAAGCTAAAAGAGAGAAAAAAAGACACTCTTCTTACTTCCAAGAAATTTAGAGAATTAATTCTCTAAATTCAGGGTGCTAATACCTTAAGATCTCTCTCTCTCTCTCTCTCTCAAGGAATCACCAGAACCAGGTGAGAAGAAATTCCTTAAGACTTCATAGATCGCATCATCAATGGAACAAAGTGATCGTGCGCTGATCAGACTTCCGCCGACACATTTTCCCAGAATCTCAGAAGAGATACTTGTAATTTTTTCTTTAATTACTTGTAATTTTCTCTTCACAATTTTGTAAGTTTTTCCTTTATTGAATTTTCAATGGAAAATAAGATGGCGACTTTGCTGGGGAACTGCTTCTCAACTGTTGAGAACTAAGTGCCGCAATGTGACATTGGGTCTACCGTAGATACTCTGGTCATTCACTTTGACCCAGAGAAGTTTTAAACAACTTCTCTCCGGGGGTAGCACAAGTCCCTTACATGTGCGCAAGTATAGAAAAGTCAGTGTAGCCATAGCACCTCTGGCTACCTCTTGAAAGTAAGTCTCTGTCGAGACTACTCAGGTTCCCCGTGAACCTATTACAGCCTCGCACGAGGCTAAAGAGGCTTCACGCGAGCCTAAACTGGCTCCACGCGAGCCTAAATAGACTCCATGTGAGCCTATCTTAGTCTCAATAGAGATTAACTCAGCCCCCCGCCAACGTGTTAACGTTGTGCGCGAGACTACAAAGGTTCCTTGTGAATCTAAAACAGCCTCTACCATTTTCTATCATAAACCTTGATCGAAACCACTAATATCTGCTTCATGGCTCAAGAAGATGAGGCACAACACTATGATGAATTATTAGAAGCATTTAATGAACTTTATAATGAATTCAAAAATGAAAAGATTAAAAATAAAGTTTTAACAAAAGAAAATGACAAACTTGTCAAAGAAAATCCACTTTATATTTCTCAAATATCTTCTTTAAATTCTCAAAAATCTGATTTTGAAAAAGTTATTTCATCTTTAAAAATAGATAATGAGAATTTCTTAAAAGAGAATTCTATGCTTAAAGAAGAAACTGTTTCTTTAAATTCTAGAATTACTATTTTAGATAAAGAAATGACTAGTTTCAAAATTAAGTATGAAGAAATTTTGAAAAATGTGACAAAATTGAATAAAGAAAAAGAAAATGTAAATGATTTATTGTCTTATCAAAAGATGTCAAATAATTATTTTGGCCTTGAATTTTCAAAAGATAAGATTGAAAAACTTACATGTTGGTCTTGGATTTTCAAAAAATAATTTTGTAAAATCTACACATTTTTATAAAAAGAATAATCATAATCCAGATAATTCTTTTGTAAAAAAAAAATACTGATACTATTTCAAAAAGAATTAGGAACAAATATATATGGATTCCTAAAATCTAAATAATGTGAATAAAAATGCTTATATTGTATCATATATACAACATATATGTAATTCTTGTAATTATGCTTATACTAACAAATGGAAGCCAAATTCAAATTGGATTTGGGTTCCTAAAGGCTAATCTTTTTGGACCCTATCATGATGGGTACCATGCAAAATATTTTGACTTATAGGTACCTTATAAAGAAAAATGGATACTTGATAGTAGTTGTTTCAAACACATGACCGGTCATATTCAACTACTGTCTTCCGTTCAAATCAAAAAGGAAGGTACAATAATATTTAGAGACAATAACAAAGGAAAAGTTATTGGTATCGGCATGGTTGGTAACATTTTGAAACCCCTTATTGAAAATATTCTTTTGGTAAGAGGTTTAAAACACAATCTATTAAGTATTTGTCAGTTATGTGATAAGGGTTATAAAATTATTTTTTTTGAAAAAGATGCATGTCTTATATATGATACCAACATGAAAGATATTCTGCTTAAAGGTTCTAGTAACAATAATATTTATGAGTTATCAATAACTTGTATACCATCAAATAATAATTTCTATTTACTTGCTTCTAATAATGACTATTTTTTAGGCATAAAAGATTTGGTCATTTAAATATGAAATTAATTTCTAAGATTTTTAAATTTGATTTAGTTAAAGGCCTTGCAAAAATAGTTTTTAAAAAGGATTATTTTTGTGATCTTGTCAATTAAGAAAATAAGTTAAATCATCTTTTAAATCTAAAGATTTAGTTTCTACTAATAGACCTTTAGAACCGTTGCATTTGGACTTATTTGGTCCTACTCGTGTTGCTTCTTTAAATAAAAATAGGTATGTTTTTGTTATTGTTGATAATTATTCACATTTTTCATGGGTAATTTTTCTAAAGAATAAAAATGATACTTTTAATGAGTTTTCAAGTTTTTGTAAAAGAATTCAAAATCAAAAGTCTCTAAACATAGTCACTATTCGAAGTGATCATGGAGGAGAATTTGAAAATGAATCTTTTGCAAATTTCTATGATAAGTATGGTATTACACATATCTTTGCATTTCGTAGAGCATCTCCTCAAAATGGTGTTGTGGAGAGAAAGAATAGGGACTTTGCAAGAATGTGCTAGAATTATACTTATGGACAGTCTTTTACTAAAATACTTTTAGGCTGAAGCTGTTGCTACTGCATGTTATGTTTTAAATCGTGTGCTTATTCGACCTATTTTAAAAAACTCATCTTATGAATTATTTTATAACAGAATTCCAAACTTTTTTTATTTCAAGATTTTTGGATGTTAATGTTTTATCTTAAATACAAGAGATACTTTAGATAAATTTGATGCTAGATCCAATGAAGACATTTTTGTTGGATATTCTACTCATAGTAAAGCATATATAATTTTTAATAAGAAAACATTTACTATTGAAGAATCATTACACGTTAAATTTGGTGAATCTTTGACTAAACCTATTTCTAATACTTCTTTACATGATGATGATGATATCATAGATACTTCTATTAATAATACTATTATATCTTCTGATGATACTAACATTTCTAATGTTGATGAGACTCTTACTGAGTTACCTAAAGTATATGTTGAAGTAAAAAATCATCCACATGATTGATTATTAGAGATATAACTCAAGGTGTTCAGACTAGATCTAAGTTGAACGACATGACACAAATTGCTTTCGTCTCACTCATTGAGCCGAAAAATATCAAAGAAGCATGTGCAGATGATTTTTGGACTATTGCAATGCAAGAAGAGTTGAATCAATTTGTCAGAAATGATGTCTGGGATCTCATACAATGTTCTACTAATCATCCAGTCATAGGTACCAGATGGGTATTTAAGAACAAACTTGATGAATCAGGTCAAGTTATTAAGAACAAAGGAAGGTTAGTTGCACAATGATACAATCAAGAAGAAGGCATTGATTTTGATGAAACTTATGCACCAGTAGTTAGACTAGAATCCATTCGTATTTTACTTACTTTTGCTTGTTTTATGAGTTTCAAACTTTATCAAATGGATGTTAAAAGTGCTTTTTTAAATGATTTTATTAAAAAAACTGTTTATGTTGAACAACCTCCAGGTCTTGAACATGAAAAATTTTCAAACCATGTTTTTAAACTTAAGAAAGCTTTATATGGTTTAAAACAAGCATTACGTGCTTGGTATGATAGATTAAAAAAAATTTATTTTAAATTCTGATTTTAATATGGGAAGAGCAGATACAACACTTTTTATTAAACATGTTAATAAAGATATCTTGATTGTACAAATATATGTTGATGATATTTTATTTGGATCCACTCGCGATAATCTTTGTCAAGAATTTTTTAAGACTATGCAGAGTAAATTCGAGATGAGCCACATGAGTGAACCTAATTACTTTCTCGATCTACAAATAAAGTAAATGAATAATGGAATCTTTATTTTCCAGTACAAGTATGCAAAGGAACTTTTTAAAAGATTTGGTATGAAAAATTCTAGTAGTAAAAGCAACCCATGAGTACTATTATATTCATAAACAAAGATGAAAATGATAAGAATATTTATCAAAAACTATATCGAGGTATGTTTGGTTCTTTACTATATATTACTTCAAATAGATCTGATATTATGTTCAGTGTTTACTTATATGCTAGATATCAATCAAATCCTAAGGAATCACACCTTAAAGTAGTCAAAAGGATTCTTCGATATATTAAAAACACGGTCAACTATGGTTTATTTTATCCGAAATCAAGCACATTTGATTTACTATCTTATAATGATACTGATTTTGCTGGATGTAAATCTGAACCGAAGAGTTTTAGTGATACTTGTCACTTTTTGGGACATTCACTAGTATCATGGTTCAGTAAAAAGTAAAAATTTGTATCATTATTAACAACCGAAGCAGAATATATCGCTGCTAGTATTGCATGTGCTCAAATTTTATGGATGAAATAAATCTTAATTGATTATGGCATGTCTATCACAAATTTACCTATTATGTGTGATAATATCAGTACTATTAACTTATCTAAAAATCTAATTCATCATTCACGTACAAAGCATATTGATATTAGACATCATTTTTTATGTGATCATGCTTTAAAAGGTGATATTTCATTAAATTTTATATCAACTGATAATCAAGTTGCAGATATTTTTACAATATCTCTTAAAGAAGATATTTTTATGAGATTTCGAAGAGATTTAGTTATTTGCAATATTTTTGATATTTAAATATATTTTCAGAATTTTTTAATACATTTTTCACTTATTAGTCGACTTATCAAAGTCTATTAGTCGACTTAACAGATGACCAGTTAACTACTGTCATCAAACAAAAACATGGTGTTTTTAAGCTATTCAGAATTAGTCGACTATATTGACCAATTAGTCGACTAAGAAGAGGATTAATCGACTAATCATAAACCCAAGTCGACTAACTCTGTATAAAACTGTGTTTTGTTATTGGGTTTATAACTTTCGAACCCGATCCATTTCATACTTTTTTGGATCCGATCCCTACCCATATTCAATTCTAACCGTTGCTCTTACTTTTACCTTTCATATTTACCTTACCACACAATCAAAACCCTTGTTTTTCACTCGTTCTCTTCTTTAGCAGAAGAAGCAGTCGACTTCTTCAGCAACATCACCCGTTCTTCTCTATTCCTTCCAATTTCTAAGTAAAAATCGATCCAATCTCTGTCTTTTACTTTCAATTTCTACTTTCACAACCATATCTATCCTTTATTATACTTTAAATTCAGTTCTCATCATATCAAGATCTAAGAAATCTAAGTTTACACCATCTTCATCTTCCTCTCAAACAGATTTTAGGATTTTTCTTAAAAATACTGCTCTAGAAGATAATTACTTAAGAATTTCTCAGATAGAAATCTTGCCTGGTAGATTTATTAAGTATGAAGACTTTCATGAATATGATTTTATTTCTTTTCTTCAAAATTCTTGTCTTTATACTATATTTTTCACTGAATCTAGGCAAGGGTGTTATCTCTTCTTGATCCACATCTTTTATACAAATTTAACCTATGAAGATAATGATGATAATGTTCATATTTACTCTCTGATTAAAGATGTTCATATCAAGTTATCTCCAAAATCTTTAGGTCGTATCCTTTCAATTCCGTATCACGACCTATCTCTTAATGATATTGATATGGATGATGATGTGATGTTCTATCAAATTTCGTTCTTCCAGGTCAAGGACTACCAGTAACTAACACTAAATTAAAACCTGTTCTTCATCTAATTGGTCGTATCCTTACTTATAATATATGCTCAAAAACTGGGAGTTATAACTATTATTTCCGTGATTTAGCTACTTATATTTATGCCATTATGGCTAAACTAGAAGTTAATTGGGCTAAGAACATTTTTGATAACATTGTCAAGGAGCATACTTCCTTCTTACCGTATGAAGCTTTTTGTCTCATGTGTTTCGAAAATTTAAAATAGATTTTGCCTCCGAAACAAGTGTCGTTAAAGTTTTTGAGCCATTTGATTGTACCGTTCTCCATCGCATGAAACTTCATGACTTTCCTCAACCTCCACCACAACCACAACCTCAACATCAATCCTCTCCTCCTCTACAAAGTTCTACTCAAGTTCCTTCCTCCTCCACTAAACCTACATTCACTGAACCCCCTTCCTTTCAACCACCTCCTTCCTTTCCTGATGCCTTTTATAACTCTATTTCTGCTGAAATTGACTCTACAAGCCCAACAACAATCTATGCTAAACTCTCAGTCTACATTACTCAACAATCAATCTTTACTTATGGAGTATTTTATGAATATGCAACTGAAAATGGAGTCTTTTGAAGCCATACAAATGAAAATACTGCATCTCCTCAAGACCCATTTTTCACTACCTCCTCCTCCCGGATCCAACATTTGCTGCACATGCGTTGGATTTGTTTTTGTGTTGCTACATGTTTTTTTTTGAGTTCTTGCATCTTTTTGTATTTTCTTTCGCTGTGACTCTTTCGGTTTTTCTATTGTAATAATTGACATTTTCTGTTAGTTTATGAAAACTTTGATTGTTTTTGTCTGTCTTTATGATCTGAGATATTTCTCTCTTTTGGTAATGATAAAGGGGGAGAAAGTTAGAAGTTATATATGTGCTCTGTTGTACTTCTTGAAGTGAGAAGTTATGGCTATGCTATGGTTTTTCTGTGATTCTTGATATCTTTTTGTATTATATATGGCAAAGATATATGGATATATGGCTATGGTTTATGTCTCATGCAGGGGAGAACATTTGTTATCTATATATTTGTTATAACCTGTTCACTGCAGGGGGAGTTTCTTTGCAGGGGGAGTTTTCGTGCACACAGGTTGTCATCATCAAAAAGGGAGAGAATATTAGAACTTACAGTTTGATAGATTTTGATGATGGATAACAAATGTGATCAGATGCACTGGAGCTCTATCTCAAGAGTTAATACTGAGTTCTGGTTGCTCAAGCTCATATAAAGATTTTGACTATTTTTTGTGTATTTTTAGAATTTTATTAAAAGCCTTGATCACACTCACAAAATAGTTAGATAGTCGACTAACCCCTTTCCCTAGTCGACTAACATATACTATAGTGGACTAACCCCCTTCTATAGTCGACTAAGTGTCTTCACAAAAAATCGATTGTAACTAACAGTAGTCGACTAAGTTTAGTTTTTAGAGACTTGTTATTCTGTGTTAGTCTTCATATAGTCGACTTGATAATTTGGATAGTACCAGTCAGAATTCTTTATACTAGTCGACTACTTCTATACCTTAGTCGACTAACTTTAGTTTCTGACTGTTAATCAGTTATTGATTTTCTGGTGTTTTATCTAATGTTCTGATTTTCAAATTTGAATTGATAACTTTCCTAACTGACCATTGATTTTACCTATAAATAGGGATGTTGTCCTAGGCTGAATTCACCAATTCAAATCATAAGTTTTCTGCCCAAACTCTGTTCAAATATTTTATTTTTCAGAAAACTTGTTTCTACTTTCTGTTCTTCACTCAATTCCAAGTCTTTGTGAAGAATTCTGAAAGTTCTCCTATAAGATTCCTTATTCACAATCACGTACAAGATTTAAGGCTTATAGGATTCATTGTAATCATTCAAAGAGTTGTTGTCTTCTTGGTGAAGAGAAGAGTTGTACAGATTTGATAAAGGTGTTTTTCCAAGTGGTATATAAGGAATTGATTTTGGGGTGTATCAAAATCAGGATAAGAAAAATCTCAAGCGGGTTACTTGGAGACTGGACGTAGGTCATAAGGACCGAATCAGGATAAAATCTTTTGTGTTTGCGTTTGCATTTTTCTGAGATTTATTCTGTACATTTACTTTCCTGCAAGTAGTTTATTTTTAAAAATTTATAAACACTATTCACCCCCCTCTAGTGTTTGTGTTGCTTTGTTTATAGATCCTACAATAATAGGTAGGATTTCGAAACGTAATATGATACCTCTCAACTCAATTTTAAAAGTAGAACTCTTCGACCTTTGGGGGCATTGACTTTATGGGTCTTTTTTTAGCTCATTTGGATATCAATACATCTTGGTAGCTGTGGATTACGTATCCAAATAGGTTGAAGCTATCCCTTACAAGACAAACAACAACAAAATTATTGTCAAGTTCTTGAAAGAAAACATCTTTTCATGCTTTGGAACCCCTTGTGCAATAATTAGTGATAATGGCTCACATTTTTACAATAGAATTTTTGAAGTTCTTATGCGAAAATATGCCATAATACATAAGTTATTCACACCTTATCATCCTCAACTAGTAGGCGGGTAGAAGTCTTAAATAGACAAATTAAGCTTATCTTGAAAAAACTGTGAATTAAAACCGAAAAGACTGGTCCACCAATTTGGTAGATGCATTATGGGCATATAGGACCGCCTTTAAAGCGATTCTAGGGTTGCCTCCTTCTGCCACCTTCCTGTGGAGTTAGAGCATCGAGCCTTATGGGCAATTAAGCAACTAAATTTTAATCTAGATAAGGCTGATGCACTTTGAAAATTGCAAATTTTCAAACTTGAGGGGTTGAGGAACGAGGCTTACGAAAATGCGAAGATTAGAAGGATAGGGTTAAGATTTTTCATGATAAATTTATCATGAGAAATTTTTTTATCCCAGGATAAAAAGTTTTACTCTACAATTCTAGCCTTCATCTTTTTCTAGGAAAGTTGAAATCACGATGGATAGGGCCATTTATTGTTAGGACTGTATTCCCGCATGGAGTAGTAGAGATATGTGACACTAAGAATGGTAATGAATTCAAAGTAAATGATCAACATTTAAAACCGTTTTAGGAATCAGTATCAAAAGCAGACACAGTCATGAGTCTCCTTGACCTATTGTTTCAGTAACATAACATCACCTCTTTTTACACTTTGTTCCATGCATACTTGCATTCATTCATACAATGGGGACAATGCATGAGATGGTGTGGGGGGAGGATCTAAGAAATAACATCTAATATTCTAACATGGAACATACTTAACATGATATTTTCTAACATACTAACATAGGTAGATACTAAAAAAAAAGTTTTTTCCTTTTAAAAACTTTTTGAAAAAAAATAATATTTTGATTTATTTTTGTAAGTAATTAAGTTAATTTTAAGGAATAAAATATCATAATTAGGATTTATTAATACTTGGTCAAAATAAGATTATTTGTTTGATTTTTAGGTTTATGAGGAATAATTAAAAAAATAATTTAGTCTTGATTTTTACCTTGATGAAATATGCATACTTTATACACTTAGACACTTAATTCAAAACAAATACACTTGTGTCTTAATATATATATATATATATATATATATATATATATATATATATATATATATATATATATATATATGAAAAGTAAACAAATCTAATTATTGATTAGATAGGTGCTTTGGCTTAAGAAAGCCTTGGTATTTACGCGAAAGGTAATTAGGTAAATTTGAGAAAAAAAAGAAAAAATATATAAATATAATATATGTATTGACACATCTAATAATCTATTAGTTAGGTATTAGGACCTCAAGAAGCCTTAATACTTACACAAAAGAAAATTAAATGAGTTATACATATTAAAAAAAAGAAGAAGGCTTAAAGGGCAACGAAGTAGTAATGCTTCGAACTTCTTTTGGCATATATATATATATATATATATATATATATATATATATATATGAAGCATAAGAGTTGAAGATAAAGAATCCCGAGTCAAAAATTCATGATCACAAAGGTGCATATGACTTAGGGTAAAATCATAGACCAAATGAGAAATTCAGTTTTAATTCTTACCTAGATTGATTATAAATTTTTAGATAGAGACTGAGTATAAAAATGAATAATTAGTGATCCTAAGACTTACAGATTACTTGATTTCTACAAAAATATTTAAAATATTTTCTCAATTTCAAAAATGATTTTTTCAAAAATACTAACATTTTGTTTTTCTTTCTTTTATGAATTTTGTGGGTGTAATCCACTGAAAACTCTCACGAGATAAAACTCTTCCTCTAGGGGTAACTTAGAGGTTAACGACTTATTATACGTGCTAAGTGCAATCTTAATCTACGAAAGAGATTAGATTAGTTTTTTTCTTTTTGTTTCACTCAAAGACGAGTAAAAGATAGGTGTGGAGATGTGATTATTCATCAAATGTGCATATTTTAAGTCATATTTTCACATTTATTTTTCATTAAATATTGCTATATAATGGTATTTTTGCTTAGTATTGTACATGCCTCTATAAATTTAAGGAAGAAAAAAAAGGTAATTAAAAAAGCCTAAAAGTTTAAGAGAAACCCAAGAGCCCATTAAACTCAAGTAAATTCAGAGATAATCCTTTTCTAGTTCAAAGATAAAAGAGACAACCAATTTAAATCAAGTTGCTTGAGCTCCAAGTCAGAGATAAAGGAGGAGAATTCAAATTTAAATTCGGATTTATAGATAATTTATTTTCTAAGTTATCTAGGAAACAAGATTATTTTAAATTTCAGAGTTCAAACGAAGATTCTGAGGATATATCTCCACATGGACGGACGAGATGAAGTCAGAGCCCAAAACACGTACCCTGATTCCACCACATTGCCGCATTTTCTTCCTGAAAAGCCGCGAAACGCGTCTTACTTGAAGCCGTGTGCGTGGCGGTTCGGTGGGTGTGTTCTACAGGAATTCTACCACTTAAATCTCTAATAAATAGAGAGGCAGAGCAACAGAGCAGAGACATCTCAGAAAATCAAGTTTAGGGTTTTCTTTAGATCTTTTTCTTTTCGAATTTTCATTGTATTTTGAGTTTTTACATTGAAGAAGAAGATTTGTAAAGAGAAGAAGGCTTTTGTACTGAATTAGTGACAATTCAATAAAGGTTTCTATTTTCTTATTTTCTTTCTATATCTTTTTTGTTCTTTCAATTTTTGTTCTTCAATTCTTATTTGCTTTATTTTATGCATCTTTTAATCACCATGCTTAGTTTAAAAATAAATATGAGTAACTAATTCTCCTCGTAGTTTGCTAATCTCTCCACCAACTAAGTCTTGTTCTATAAGATGAATTGATTGAGTTCTATGCCTATTTGAAACCCTAGGGTTATGTTAAGATTCTTGAAGATTAGTGATGAATTAAGTTAAACTAGTTTTAGGGTTACACTATTTAATGGTTATCCTTAGTTTATGCTTAGATACTTTGATAGCTTAATGTTAAGTCTAAAACGATTTTTCTTATGCTATACTTAGAAACTTTGATAAACTAATGTTTAATTTTATCTAGTGTACTTTAATTAGGGCTTGCTTTCTATCTTACTGAAATCACCTAGAGGGGGGTGAATAGGTGATAATGCTAATCAATGCACAATTAAAAATTTATGATGCAACAATCACCCAAAACAAGTGAATATAGCAATGAATGTAGAGAGCAAGTAATAAGAGTAATGAAAGTAGAGAAAGAAACAAGAGCAAGTAAACCAAACGCAAACACCGAGAATTTTTCCGAGGTTCGAGCACCCAGCTCTACGTCCCCGCCATCCCCAGAAGGATTTCTAACCACTATAACTTCACAAAGAGGTTACAAATACACCGGAGTACCCAACTCTACAATCTCAAGTACAAATTCTCTCTTGGTGATCAAAAGACCACAAACTCTCTTTTGTAAAATTCTCTTCCCTTACAAAATCCTTGTAGAACAATGAGTAGGATTGAAGCTCTTGTATGTAAGTGGAAAAAGAAAATGAAATCAGAGAGTTTTTGGAAAACACTTCAGAAAATGAGAGAGATTTTCAGCATAAAAACTAAGAACTAAAACTCTTTTGAATGCCTTAAACTTTTGAAACTTTTGCAAATATTTGTTGTAATGAACCCTCTCCCTAATCACCCCTATTTATAGTAGAGGGTTAGGGATAAAAGATAAAACTCACTTAAGACTAATTAGGAAGTATTAGGATCAGCAAATATCATTTAAACCCTTTTTAGAAAGAAAAGGACAAAATAAAATAACTCAAAAAAATAGCCGTTACTGTTCAAACGACTCTTTCGGTCGACCGGTCGGTCGACCGGAGTTCAAATATTACGACCGTTGCGGGCTTCTGGTCGACCGGTCGGTCGACTGGGCAGAAACAGAGAGCAACGCCATCTCAGTCGGCCAGCCGCCCAGTCGACTGAAGGACTTCGGTCGGCCGCCCGGTCGGCCGAAGAACGTGCACACGGATACGCACCAAAAACTGCCAGAAACTCGGTCGACTGGGATGGTCGACTGTACTGACCTGACAGAGTGCGGTCGACCAGTCGGTCGACCGGCTCAGGCCAAAAAGCAAAATTGAAACAGAATTTTGAAGGGGATTTGAAATCAAACAAAGTAGTTTTGAATAGAGATATATATAAAACATAGAAATGAGTTTGTAGGCAAAAGATTGTATACAAAAATATTTTGTACATATTATATGGAATATTTTTGGAAATAAGATGTGCGCAAAAACGTGTGTGATAGAGCTTCAAACCTATTCACTATTCTTTAACAAAACTATAAAACTAGAAACAAATCTAATGATATATCTAGAGCAATCTTGAAGTCTTGAGCCATGCAATGCCTTGCTAGAGCCTTCTCTTCTATGTTCCTTCCTTGACGTGCAAAAAGCCTTCTTTGCTCCATGAACCTAGAAGTTCTTGCAATAGCTAAGCAATGGCCTCCAAATATGGTACTAACCTGAAACTTATCTTGAACAAACTTATTAGTACCAAATAACTCTTATTTGTTTTGTAATCATCAAAACTCTAAACAAATGGAGAGTGTAACCTTTTGGGCCAACAATCTCCCCCTTTTTGATGATGACAAAACAAATAGGCTATATAAAAATAAAAAAGAGAGGGTGTAAGCTCCCCCTCAAATTATGCCATGTTAAACAAAGAAAAACCATATAAGTTGCAAGCAAAAACCATGAGACTAAAAATCATAAACACCATGAGATATAAAACACTTGCAAAACACTTAAACTCAAATACAAGAATTCATGAAAACACATCAAAAACTAAAAACATATATAAAAACTCATATTTTCATACATAAACTCATTCTCCCCCTTTTGTCATACATCAAAAAGGGTTAAGAAAACATTTTTATTCAATAACACAAACATTAAGTTCACCACAAATAAAAGAAAATCTAGCAAAATCAAGTGGTTTAGTGAAAATATCGGCAAGTTGCAAATCCGTAGAAAAATAATCAATATCTATATCTCCTTTCTCAAAATGATCTCTAAGAAAGTGATATCTAATCTCAATGTGCTTGGTCTTACTATGTTGATTTGCATTCTCAGTCATATTTATAGTACTAGTATTATCACAAAATATTTTTATATGGTTATAATGCAAATCATAATCAAGGAGAGTATGTTTCATCCAAAGGACTTGTGCACAACAAGCCCCCGCGGCAACATACTCCGCCTCGGCGGTTGAGAGAGCTACGGAATTTTGTTTCCTAGAGGACCATGAAACAAGACAATTACCAAGAAATTGACATGTCCCACTAGTACTCTTTCTATCTACTCTACAACCCGCATAGTCGGCATCCGAATAACTCGTCATTGAGAAATCTCCAGTTTTCGGATACCAAAGACCCATCCAATTGTGCCCTTAATATAACGAATAATGCGTTTTATCGCAATAAGATGGGACTCTTTGGGACACGATTGAAATCTAGCACAAAGACACACACTAAACATTATGTCCGGCCTACTTGCCGTCAAATACAAAAGACTACCTATCATGCTTCTATACAATTTAATGTCAACATTTTTACCTTGGTCATCCTTATCAAGTTTGGTTGTAGTTGCCATGGGAGTGTTGCAAACTTTAGAGCCTTCAAGTCCAAACTTCTTTACGAGTTCCTTTGCATACTTGGCTTGACATATGAAATTCCCATCTTGCAATTGCTTGATTTGGAGTCCAAGAAAGAAATTCAAGTCACCCATGGAAGACATTTCAAACTCACATTGCATAACCTTTTCAAATTCCTTGCATAAAAACTCATTAGTAGAACCAAAAATTATATCATCCACATAAATTTGCACAATTAAAATGTCATTATCAACATGCTTAGTGAATAATGTTGTGTCTACTTTGCCTTTGATAAAATCATTTGAAATGAGAAAACTAGAAAGCCTTTCATACCAAGCTCTTGGAGCTTGTTTCAATCCATACAAAGCTTTATCAAGTTTAAAAATAAAATTAGGATGAACATGATCAACAAAACCGGGAGGTTGTTCAACATAAACTTCTTCATTTATAAAACTATTCAAAAATGCACTTTTCACATCCATTTGAAAAAGTTTAAAATTTTTAAAAGATGCAAAAGCTAGTATCATCCGTATGGCTTCAAGCCGTGCTACGGGTGCAAAGGTCTCCTCAAAGTCAATTCCCTCAACTTGAGTGTAACCTTGGGCCACTAATCTAGCTTTATTCCTAATGACATTACCGGACTCATCCATCTTGTTTCTAAAGATCTACTTAGTACCAATTATTGGTCTATCGTGGGGCCTAGGAACAAGGTGCCAAACTTGGTTGCGCTCAAATTGATTGAGTTCCTCTTGCATGGCTAGCAACCAATATGAGTTCGCCTCGGCTTCGAGGATGCTTTTGGGTTCAAAATGAGAAATGAAAGCAAAGTTACCACATAAGTCATGGAGCGTGGAGCGAGTTGTTACCCCTTTAGAGACATCACCTAAGATGAGTTCCTTGGGGTAGTTTGTAGCGTATCTCCAATCTTTAGGAAGCGGTTGAGAGCTTTCCTCTTTATCCTCTTGAACATCACCAATTGGTTCTTCCTTTTCTTCTTGAGCGGGTGAGTCCTTCAAGCATAGTCTCTCCATGTCTTCACCTAATGGGTCAATCTCTACAACATTCTCAACAACCACATTAGATTCTTTAAATTTAACATGCATGGATTCTTAAATGGTAAGTGAAGATCTATTGAATACTCTATAAGCTTTGCTAGTAGTAGAATATCCAACAAAGACTGCTTCATAAGCCTTAGCATCAAATTTACCCAAGTTATCTTTAGTATTCAAAACAAAACACTTGCATCCAAAAACTTTGAAATATGTAACATTTGGTTTTCTAGAATGATACATTTCAAAAGATGTTTTGGAAGAATTCTTACACAAATAAATACGATTTGAAATATAGCATGCGGTGTTTACGGCCTCGGCCCATAAATATTGATGGAGGTCATATTCACTTATCATGGTCCTAGCCATCTCTTGAAGTGTTCTATTTTTCCTTTCTACAACTCCATTTTGTTGTGGAGTTCTAGGACATGACATTTCATGCTTGATTCCCTTTTCATCACAATAAGTCATGAAGAGTTGGTTAACAAACTCACCACCTCTATCACTCCTTATTTTCAAAATCGAAAAATCTTTTTCTTTTTCAACCCTTTTTCGAAAAACTTTGAAATGAGAAAAAGTTTGATCTTTGTGTTCCAAAAAGAAAACCCAAGTGAAACGGGAAAAATCATCAACTAAAACAAATGCAAATCTACTACCATTTAAACTCTTAGTTTTAGTTGGTCCAAAAAGATCCATATGAATTAATTCTAATGGCCTAGTTGACATGATATCCTTGATTGGTTTGAAGGAAGACTTGGTTTGTTTTTCAAGTTGGCACGCACCACAAATGCAGTCTTTCTCAAACTTCAAGTAAGGTATACCCTTCACCAATTCCTTAGAATTAATCCTAGAAAGATGGTCAAAAGATGCATGTCCTAATCTTCTATGCCAAAGCCAAGAATTTTCATCAAAAGCATTCAAGCATTTTGTCACGCCCCGCTTCTCAAAATACGTGGAAACGGAGTTGCGACGAGAGTCGGCGACGTATATACGCGAGGAAAATACCTCACATATATACGCTAAGCCTAAAGTAACCTGAACAAGCTATAATTCTGAACCAAAATCAATCAACGATCACTGCAATAATACATATAAAGGCTACACATGATCTCAAATGAAGTAAGGAATGAAATAGAAGCTAAGTGTGATATACAGGAATCAAAGAATAATAGCAGGAATAAGAAAATGCAAGAGTACCAGAATCAAAGGGAGAGGACCCAAGCTCCTCGCAAAGCGTACCGCCTCATCAAACACCTGCACATTAGAAACAACCGTCCAATATCTGGACGTGCAAATCCAGGGTCGTCAGAACGCGACCATGGTGAGTGTGTGTGTAAAGGGGAAAAAGCTCGTGCAGAAGAACAATGTGCATACATAATAATAACAGATAACTGAAAGCACTAAATAACATGATAATCATTGAATAACAACATGTATGTAGAACAAGGCAACTAACATAACTGTAAACAATAACTGACGTTATGGTATGTAACCTAGCATGTCTCTAGTTGTTATACAATCCGGTCATGGTTATAGTTATATGTCTATCACAGTGATATAAATGTACAGTCAGGTGATCAATGTCAGTCACAATACATTATAACAGTTTATTATCATTTATTATGTCAGCGAACACCAATTGCTACCTGTAATAGACGCATCCCATACTACGCCTACTACATGTGTCAATCAGCGTCCTAAGTTATTGAAACTGATTGGTTGGAGACATTATCCATGTTTTAGGTGGGTCCCGTACATACCCGGGACCACAGCCTCAGTTTCCTGGCGCTGAACCAGGCCGTACCGCTAGGTACTCAGTAACAGTAACAGTAATCTCACTGTGAAAACAGTGAAACAGTAACAGTACAGATGGGACGCCAGTCATCCCCCAGGAACCCTGCAGTGGAACCCTCAGTCGGCTGCGCAACCTGTATTCTAGGTCCACCCAAAATACAGACGCTGTCTCCTACATCAATTTTCCCAAACCCAGTGTAAGTTGTCCATTTACACTATTATTCATTCAATTCAGTTAAATCAGTCAATGTCCATATTATCTAGAATACTGGGGCGATAAGGTGACAGTAATGATAACAGTACAGTAACAGTAAATCAGTAATCGTATACACGGTGAACAATATCAGTAACAGTGAACAGTAACGGTAACCGTGTATACGATGAACAGTAGAACTGTCCGGGGTTACGGTCAAACAATCATTTCCCAGTAACATGAATAATAAGTTATCAGTTAGGTATCATGCATGACCAGTCAAGTTCAGTGCACGGTATCCAACTAAACTCTCACCTGTGTTATCATCAAAAGATAATCAAATCTACTAATGAACTGATAACTGCTATCTGGTAACTCTGAGTACAAGATCACTGATATCAACTAGGTCACTATCACAATAACTCAATCTCTATCAACTGACGTAATCCAGTCTCTAACATTATCACAAGTCCACATCCATATCAGAATGAATCATCACTTAAATCATCACCAATAAATGAATGACAAGTCAACACATACTGAATCACATCAAAGTAAGGGAATCATCCTCAAATAACTTATGGTCTAGACTATCTACTCTTGGTACTCAACATCATCAATAGATCATCTAAACAAATCCCAAATGCCAACCACGTCAATCTCATCTCAATACAAGTCAGGTTCCAATATAAGGAATATAGATTCTGGATAACCTCCAACTCAAGATCAATCTAAGTCACAACTCAACTAATAGGGTCATATCTGATACGTCCTCAATACTCAACTAATAAAGTCACGTCCAACTACTGATCGTCATTCAATGTAAATAGTAAAAGTCCCAGATCAATCCAAAGTCATCATATCCAACTCACATTCCAACAGTTACATGATCGTCAAGTATCAATATACATCAAGTAATCAGATACAATAATTGTCATTCCAACATATATCAATAATCATAGTTTAGTTCTCTCACTCCATCAATCTACGCTAAACCATAAGTCTTCACAATTCCCTCTTCTATTAAGATCAGTCATGATATCCCAACACTCGGCAATATGACATGTACATGCATCTAAGATCTATCAAGTCAAGACAACACAACTAATATCTATTCCTCAAAATCATGTTCATCCAATTATATCCAATGACATAGGTCAAGGTAAGGTCCACAATCCAATAAAGAAGTCAACCACAGCAATCAGACTAAGTTAGTCGACTAGAGGTTAAATGCAAGTCGACTAGGGGTTACCAGTCGACTACAGCAGGTGGTGTAGTCGACTAGGGAAGGCTCCAGCAAATAACAGGAAGTCCACCATCATTCTAAAGGGGGGTATAGTCGACTATAGGGGTAGTCCAAGTCGACTAGGAGCAAAGCAAGTCGACTATACAGGATGGCAAGTCGACTGACAGGGATACAGAAACCAACACAGCTCCAGGTCCACCTATTAGTCGACTAGGTCAAGGGGTTAGTCGATTACACCAGGCTATTAGTCGACTATAAAAGTATCAAGTCGACCAGCAGAGTGATACAGAGAGCAGAATCATATCCTGGAAGCTAAATTAGTCGACTAGGGTCTGGGATTAGTCGACTAACAGGGCTATTAGTCGACTAATAAAGGGTATTAGTCGACTAATAAACCTCTGTCAGCCAGAAACAGGGCATACTAATACCTGGTCTCTCACACCATAAATCATGTATTGTATCTACTCTTACACAGATCAATGTATATAATTACTACTTTAATCTATGTACACATGGAATCATCATTGAATCAAATACTTTTAAATAAAAGAATCGAAAGGAGGAGCAAACACTCACATTGGGGAATCGACTCGCTACTGAGCGCGTCAAGGCCGAGTCGCTGTTGCGGTCGTTGTGATGCTGCCATTCGCTGTCGGACTGCATGGGAGGGTAGCCAGGGTGCTGGAGAAGGCCACCGTGCCAGTCTCTGACGACGGCCTGGAGTGGATCAGGAGAACTCGCCGCTCGCTCGCTGCTGGAGGTGCAGATCTGCTGATCTGGGCTGCTGTGATGGGCTCGGCCATGGCTGGTCTGATCTGCAGGGGCGCCTGCTGCTGAGGGTTGTCGTTGCCGTGTGTCGCCGGAGAGGGGACAGTCCGGCCTGGTCTGATAACAGTGCACACGGCCCTGGAGGAGATCCGGCCAGTGTCTGGTCTGGATTGCCGGCTGCTGCGCCTGGATGTTGCGGCTGCTGTTGGTGCCGCGCTGTTAGAGGAGACGCAGCCATAGGGGGAGAGCTGCTGGATCTGGTGTGCGCCGGCCATGGAGGAGACGGCCAAGGGCTGCTGTCCTTGTTGCTGTTGCTGGTCGCGTAGCCAGGGAGGAGGGATGGCGCTCGGCCTGGAGGAGATCCGGCCGAGTGGGTCTGCCGGGTGTGTGATGCCGCCGGAGAGGAGGGAGTCTCGCCATGGGGTCTTGCAGGGGAGGGAGGAGCCGGCCAGGCTGAATGATGGGCGCTGCTCCAATGGAGGAAGAGGAGAAGGAGGTGCGGCAGCAGTTGGGGTGCGGTTGGATTGTGAAGGAGGATTAGATTAGGAGTGAGATTAGGTTAGGATTTGGTGGAGATTTTGGGGGTTAGTTTAGATTAAGGTGGGATTTAGTTGGGATTTGATAGGTTGTTGGGATTTAGATTATTCTGGGTTGTTAGGATTAAATGGGTTTGGGTAAGGATTGAGTAATGGGTTACGATCCAAATAGGTAAATGGGTAATAGGTTTCGGGTTGCGGGTTTGGCTCCAAATGGGTTGGGAATATAATCTAATGGGTTTGGGTTTGCTTAATGGGTAATGAATCCGGTATAGGATTAGAAGTAGGGAACAATACAAGGGAAAGAAATGAAGGGAGAAGGAAATCTGCTCAGGAATAACACACCTGCAAAAATATAAATAGTAATAATACTGGCAACACTTAAACACCACATCATATAAATAATTAATAACGATATAGATATTACTAACAACGAGTAATATTATATCACATGATAAATAAATACATGTACACATTTAAATATCAATATATTTTATTCAAATACCGTACTTTAAAATAGGGATATTACACATTTAGTAGAACAATCTAAATTAAGCATGTCAATGATATAAACATTATTGTCACGAAAACCGGTGAGAATACAATCATTGGTTTTAACATCAAAAATCTTGCAAGAAGAATCATCAAAAACAACTTTAAGTGTACGGTCACAAAGTTGACTAATACTAAGCAAGTTATGCTTCAAACCATCAACAAGAATAACATTTTCTATAATAGGAGATGCACCAATTTGAATGTTACCTATACCGATGATAGTGCCCTTGGAGTCATCCCCGAAGGTGACGGTGCCACCATCCATGTACCATGATAGGGTTGTAAATTTATTGATGTCCCATGTCATGTGTCTTGAACAACCATATCAAGGTACCACCGCTCCTTACGTCTTGGAGTCTTGGTGTGTACCTACATCAAAAAATTTAGGACTTGATTTTGGTACCCACATTTTCTTGGGTCCTAAGGAGTTAGTGTCATGAACCCAAACAAGATTATTTGATCTATTTACTTAGTCATAACAAAACTTAGCCAAATGTCCATTCTTACCACAATAAGTACATCTATACACTCTACCATATTTAAAAGCATAGTGAGTGTGAGACTTGTGAGCATGTGTGGATTTAGCATGAGTGTTGTGTGAAGTGTGAGCATAAGGAATCTTGACAAGAGAATCTTTAGCATGAGAAGTGTGCTTTTTAGAGAACATTTCTTCAAGTTTCTTTGTGTTAAAAGCACAATCCTTCAAAACTTTTCTAAAATCAACAATTCTAGTTTTTAAAGAAGAAATTTCTTTTTCATCAATTTTAGGAAATTTTGCTTTTCAAGCAACTTTGTAAGTACTAAATTCATTTTGAGTAGAAATGAGATTGGAAGAAATTTCATCTTTTTCTCTAGAAACAATAGCAAGTTGATTTTTAAGAAAAGCAACTTCCTTTTTCAATTTAGAACATTCAATCTTTTTATTATCATAGGTTTCTGAGAGTTCAACAAAAGCATGTACAAGAACTTCTTTACTTAATTCATCTTCTTCATCAAGAGGTTGTGGGGTTACCTTTGGTGTGTTTGCCATGAAACACATGTTCGCCGTGTCCACCTCGTCTTCGGATTCGCTTTCTGAATCCCATGTGGCTTTGTAGGCTTTCTTTTCGACCGGCTTCTTTGGCTTGAAGGAGGAAGTCATCTTCTTCTTGAAATCCGGGCAATCCGCCATGATGTGTCCGGGCTTTCGGCAATTGTAGCAAATGATTCTTCTCTCCTTTTTTCCTTCAAACTTCCTTCTAAAGTTGAGTTTGTTCTTACGGTACATTCTCTTCACGTTTCGCACAAGAAGGGAGAGCTCCTCATCTTCTTCTTCGTCATCAAGAGTAGAGGAAGACTTGAAGGTTATGGATTTCTTCTTTAGAGGAGCGGCTTCTTCTCTTGCCTTCTTTTCCATCTCATGAGTCTTCAAGTTTCCAATGAGACTAATGAGGTCCATTTCGTCCTTGTCATTCAACTCTTTCAAGGTGGTGGTCTTTATCTCCCATGAAGAAGGAAGAGCCCGAATCACTTTTCGCACCTTTTGGTCATTGGAAATATCATCACCTAAAGAGGAAAGAGCATTGGTGATTTTAGTAAACCTTGTAATCATGCAATCAATAGATTCATCATCAATCATTTTAAAAGATTCATATTGGGACCTCAAGAGATCTATCTTAGCTCTCTTTACTTGTGATGTCCCCTCGTGTGTGACCAACAAATGTTGCCAAATCTCATAGGCGGATTGGTAATGTATTACCCGCGTAAGGTCATCCTCATTCAAGGCGGTTAGGAGGGAGTTTGGGCCTTTGAGTTAGCCTCATATTCTCTAAAGGTAAATTCGGTCAAGTGTTTTCACCACTATCAGGTGCAACATAGGGTTTGGTCAAGGATTTAGCAACTAGGCTACCTAAAGATTGTAAGAAAATAGTCATCCTAACCTTCCAAATAGGAAAATTAAGTCCATCAAATTTAGGAGGGGTTTTGATGTTACCGGCCATGTTTACTAGTGAATGAATGGATGAATGCAAATGTTGATTAGTAAATTTTAAGGATCTCTCTAAGGATGTTAAGCCAAACCTAGAGTCCAAGCTCTGATACCAATTGAAATCACCTAGAGGGGGGTGAATAGGTGATAATACTAATCAATGCACAATTAAAAATTTATGATGCAATAATCACTCAAAACAAGTGAATATAGCAATGAATGTAGAGAGCAAGTAATAAGAGCAATGAAAGTAGAAAAGGAAACAAGAGCAAGTAAACCAAACGCAAACACCGAGAATTTTTTCGAGGTTCGAGCACCCAGCTCTACGTCCCCGCCTTCCCCAGAAGGATTTCTAACCATTATAACTTCACAAAGAGGTTACAAATACACCGGAGTACCCAACTCCACAATCTCAAGTACAAGTTCTCTCTTGGTGATCAAAAGACCACAAACTCTCTTTTGTAAAATTATCTTCCCTTACAAAATCCTTGTAGAACAATGAGTATGATTGAAGCTCTTGTATGTAAGTAGAAAAAGAAAATGAAATCAGAGCGTTTTTGGAAAACACTTCAGAAAATGAGAGAAATTTCAGCACAAAAACCAAGAACTAAAACTCTTTTGAATGCCTTAAACTTTTGAAACTTTTGCAAATATTTGTTGTAATGAATCCTCTCCCTAATCACCCCTATTTATAGTAGAGGGTTACGGATAAAAGATAAAACTCACTTAAGGCTAATTAGGAAGTATTAGGATCAGCAAATATCATTTAAACCCTTTTTAGAAAGAAAAAGACAAAAATAAAACAACTCAGAAAAATAGCCGTTACTGTTCAAACGACTCTTTCGGTCGACCGGTCGGTCGACCGGAGTTCAAATATTACGACCGTTGCGGGCTTCCGGTCGACCGGTCGGTCGACTGGACAGAAACAGAGAGCAACGCCATCTCAGTCGGCCAGCCGCACGGTCGACTGAAGGACTTCGGTCGGCCGCCCGGTCGGCCGAAGAACGTGCACACGGATACGCACCAAAAACTGCCAGAAACTCGGTCGACTGGGACGGTCGACCGTACTGACCTGACAGAGTGCGGTCGACCGGTCGGTCGACCGGCTCAGGCCAAAAAGCAAAATTGAAACAGAATTTTAAAGGGGATTTGAAATCAAACAAAGTAGTTTTGAATAGAGATATATATAAAACATAGAAATGAGTTGCAGGCAAAAGATTGTATACAAAAATATTTTGTACATATTATATGGAATATTTTTGGAAATAAGATGTGCGCAAAAACGTGTGTGATAGAGCTTCAAACCTATTCACTATTCTTTAACAAAACTATAAAACTAGAAACAAATCTAATGAAATATCTAGAGCAATCTTGAAGTCTTGAGCCATGCAATGCCTTGCTAGAGCCTTCTCTTCTATGTTCCTTCCTTGACGTGCAAAAAACCTTCTTTGCTCCATGAACCTAGAAGTTCTTGCAATAGCTAAGCAATGGCCTCCAAATATGGTACTAACCTGAAACTTATCTTGAACAAACTTATTAGTACCAAATAACTCTTATTTGTTTTGTTATCATCAAAACTCTAAACAAATGGAGAGTGTAACCTTTTGGGCCAACAATCTCCCCTTTTTGATGATGACAAAACAAATAGGCTATATAAAAATAAAAAAGAGAGGGTGTAAGCTCCCCCTCAAATTATGCCATGTTAAACAAAGAAAAACCATATGAGTTGCAAGCAAAACCATGAGATTAAAAATCATAAACACCATGAGATATAAAACACTTGCAAAACACTTAAACTCAAATACAAGAATTCATGAAAACACATCAAAAACTAAAAACATATATAAAAACTCATATTTTCATACATAAACTCATTCTCCCCCTTTTTGTCATACATCAAAAAGGGTTAAGAAAACATTTTTATTCAATAACACAAACATTAAGTTCACCACAAATAAAAGAAAATCTAGCAAAATCAAGTGGTTTAGTGAAAATATCGGCAAGTTGCAAATCCGTAGAAAAATAATCAATATCTATATCTCCTTTCTCAAAATGATCTCTAAGAAAGTGATATCTAATCTCAATGTGCTTGGTCTTACTATGTTGATTTGCATTCTCAGTCATATGTATAGTACTAGTATTATCACAAAATATTTTTATATGGTTATAATGCAAATCAAAAAGAAAACCCAAGTGAAACGGGAAAATCATCAACTAAAACAAATGCAAATCTACTACCATTTAAACTCTTAGTTTTAGTTGGTCCAAAAAGATCCATATGAATTAATTCTAATGGCCTAGTTGACATGATATTCTTGATTGGTTTGAAGGAAGACTTGGTTTGTTTTCCAAGTTGGCACGCACCACAAATGCAGTCTTTCTCAAACTTCAAGCAAGGTATACCCTTCACCAATTCCTTAGAATTAATCCTAGAAAGATGGTCAAAAGATGCATGTCCTAATCTTCTATGTCAAAGCCAAGAATTTTCATCAAAAGCATTCAAGCTTTTAGTAAAACAATCTAAATTAAGTATGTCAATGATATAAACATTATTGTCACGAAAACCGGTGAGAATACAATCATTGGTTTTAACATCAAAAATCTTGCAAGAAGAATCATCAAAAACAATTTTAAGTGTACAGTCACAAAGTTGACTAATACTAAGCAAGTTATGCTTCAAACCATCAACAAGAATAACATTTTCTATAATAGGAGAGCACCAATTTGAATGTTACATATACCGATGATAGTGCCCTTGGAGTCATCCCCGAAGGTGACGGTGCCACCTTCCATGTACCTTGATAGGGTTGTAAAGTTATTGATGTCCCATGTCATGTGTCTTGAACAACCACTATCAAGGTACCACCGCTCCTTACGTCTTGGAGTCTTGGTGTGTACCTACATCAAAGAATTTAGGACTTGATTTTGGTACCCACATTTTCTTGGGTCCTAAGGAGGTAGTGTCATGAACCCAACAAGATTATTTGATCTATTTACTTAGTCATAACAAAACTTAGCCAAATGTCCATTCTTACCACAATAAGTACATCTATACACTCTACCATATTTAAAAGCATAGTGAGTGTGAGACTTGTGAGCATGTGTGGATTTAGCATGAGTGTTGTGTGAAGTGTGAGCATAAGGAATCTTGACAAGAGAATCTTTAGCATGAGAAGTGTGCTTTTTAGAGAACATTTCTTCAAGTTTCTTTGTGTTAAAAGCACAATCCTTCAAAACTTTTCCAAAATCAACAATTCTAGTTTTTAAAGAAGAAATTTCTTTTTCATCAATTTTAGGAAATTTTGCTTTTCAAGCAACTTTGTAAGTACTAAATTCATTTTGAGTAGAAATGAGATTGGAAGAAATTTCATCTTTTTCTCTAGAAACAATAGCAAGTTGATTTTTAAGAAAAGCAACTTCCTTTTTCACTTTAGAACATTCAATCTTTTTATTATCATAGGTTTCTGAGAGTTCAACAAAAGCATGTACAAGAACTTCTTTACTTAATTCATCTTCTTCATCAAGAGGTTGTGGGGTTACCTTTGGTGTGTTTGCCATGAAACACATGTTCGCCGTGTCCACCTCGTCTTCGGATTCGCTTTCTGAATCCCATGTGGCTTTGTAGGCTTTCTTTTCGACCGGCTTCTTTGGCTTGAAGGAGGAAGTCATCTTCTTCTTGAAATCCGGGCAATCCGCCATGATGTGTCCGGGCTTTCGGCAATTGTAGCAAATGATTCTTCTCTCCTTTTTTCCTTCAAACTTCCTTCTAACGTTGAGTTTGTTCTTACGGTACATTCTCTTCACGTTTCGCACAAGAAGGGAGAGCTCCTCATCTTCTTCTTCATCTTCTTCTTCGTCATCAAGAGTAGAGGAAGACTTGAAGGCTATGGATTTCTTCTTTAGAGGAGCGGCTTCTTCTCTTGCCTTCTTTTCCATCTCATGTGTCTTCAAGTTTTCAATGAGACTAATGAGGTCCATTTCGTCCTTGTCATTCAACTTTTTCAAAGTGGTGGCCTTTATCTCCCATGAAGAAGGAAGAGCCCGATTCACTTTTCGCACCTTTTGGTCATTGGAAATATCATCACCTAAAGAGGAAAGAGCACTGGTGATTTTAGTAAACTTTGTAATCATGCAATCAATAGATTCATAATCAATCATTTTAAAGGATTCATATTCGGACCTCAAGAGATCTATCTTAGCTCTCTTTACTTGTGATGTCCCCTCGTGTGTGACCAACAAATGTTGCTAAATCTCATAGGCGGATTGGCAATGTATTACCTGTGTAAGGTCATCCTCATTCAAGGCGGTTAGGAGGGAGTTTTGGGCCTTTGAGTTAGCCTCATATTCTCTAAAGGTAAATTCGGTCCAAGTGCTTTCATCACTATCAGGTGCAACATAGGGTTTGGTCAAGGATTTAGCAACTAGGCTACCTAAAGATTGTAAGAAAATAGTCATCCTAACCTTCCAAATAGGGAAATTAAGTCCATCAAATTTAGGAGGGGTTTTGATGTTATCGGCCATGTTTACTAGTGAATAAATGGATGAATGCAAATGTTGATTAGTAAATTATAAGGATCTCTGTAAGGATGTTAAGCCAAACCTAGAGTCCAAGCTCTGATACCAATTGAAATCACCTAAAGGGGGGTGAATAGGTGATAATGCTAATCAATGCACAATTAAAAATTTATGATGCAACAATCACCCAAAACAAGTGAATATAGCAATGAATGTAGAGAGCAAGTAATAAGAGCAATGAAAGTAGAGAAAGAAACAAGAGCAAGTAAACCAAACGCAAACACCGAGAATTTTTCCGAGGTTCGAGCACCCAGCTCTACGTCCCCGCCTTCCCCAGAAGGATTTCTAACCACTATAACTTCACAAAGAGGTTACAAATACACCGAAGTACCCAACTCCACAATCTCAAGTACAAGTTCTCTCTTGGTGATCAAAAGACCACAAACTCTCTTTTGTAAAGTTCTCTTCCCTTACAAAATTCTTGTAGAACAATGAGTAGGATTGAAGCTCTTGAAAAACACCTAGAGGGGGGGTGAATATGTGTTAGTGCTAATCTAAAACTAAATGCAAAACTAAGTGCGCTAAAAAACGGAAGCTAATGCAAATTATGCACAAACTAATACAATACAACAAGTGTAGCCGAATTCCTCTTGCGAGGCTCTGGACTAACTCCCCTTGATTCCCCTTGAAATGGGTTGAGGTGCTATGTGAAGCTCTTGTTGGATGAGTATAAGTTAGGCGCACACACACAAGCAATCTAAGCAATATGAAATACACACAATCAAGCCAAGCATATAAGAATGAATTGCAATATAAAAGATGCAAGGCAACACAAGCAATGTATAAGATATGTATGCAATGAAAGAATGATGCTTGAATGAAATGATGCTTGCACAAAGTAAAGAGAGTAGAGTTGAGAGAAATTGGATCAAACGCTAACACAAAGATTTGTTTCGAGGTTCGAGTACCCAACTCTACATCCCCGCCTACACCACCGTGTAGGATTTCCAATCCATTATAGGAGTACCGAACTCCTCTCTCAACCTTACAAAGTCACCGAGGCTATACAACCACAATCCACCTCTACCGAAGAGGGATAAGGCCCGTAGCCAAAACAAACACAATCACCTCTACCGAAGAGGGATCTAAGCTCAATACCACTCCGATCAACCTCTACCAAAGAGGGATACAACAAAAGCAAGGAGGGTTTACAACTTAGAGGCTTAACCTCAAACACTTCTCTTTTTCTCTCTTTTCCACAAAACAAAGATCCTAATAGATTAGGATAGTATGATAGCTCAAGTGTGGAAACTAGGTGTTTTTGGAAACAAGTAACAAAGAAAAACTACTTGGGAAATCTCTTGTAAAAGATAGAAAATGCAAGATCAAATCAAAATCCCAAACCCTAGTTTTCTTTGATTTTCTAAAAAATCAAAACAATAAAATAAAGATGAGAAGTTTTTAAAGCCCAAAAACTCTTTTTAAAACTCTTTTAAACACTTCAGAAAACTGGAATTTTTTTTCTCTTCAAAAACTTGGCAAAAATCCCAAAAGAGATGGGGTTTATATAGGCCAAAACAGAAACTAGCCGTTAGAGCTGAGCTGGCAGCTCTGACAGGCAACGGTCGACCGGCCGGTCGACCGTCCAACGGTCATATTTTGACCCGTTGGAGCTACCGGTCGACCGCCCGGTCGACCCAAACTAACAGAGAGCAGAGCTCTCAGCAGCGGTCGACCGTCTGGTCGACCCAAGCAAAAACAGAGAGCAGAGCTCTCGGCCCGGTCGACCGGTACGGTCGACCGTCCCAAGTCTGCCAAACGTGCACAGACCTGTGCACGTCCGGTCGACCAGCCCGGTCGACCGGACTTCAGCCAAGTCGACTAATCAGGTTAGTAGTCGACTGGTTGAAGCCTGGAACAGATTTATGGGTCAGAAAAACAGTTAGAAATATTTTCTAGAAATCTTTTAACACTTCAAAAATTCTATAAAACTTGTTTTATCTTTTTGTATTGAAACATAAACAAGTGATAAAAATTTCAAGACATATATCAACATATCAATTCATTTTTGTGTCTTGCCAATTTTATCAAAAACCAAAACTTGTATTTTTATCAAACTTGGTTTTTCAACACATGAATAGGGATATCAAAATAAGTTTGTTTAGCACGTTTAAACCATGTATGTATATCTAGAACATATCTAATATACATAGAAGTAAAGTAAACTTGTTTTGATCTACTATTCATGAAAACCAAATCCAAAACATAAAAACGTGTGTGTTTGTGCACTTGAGCATATCAACTATTCTAAACTTTATAGATGGATCTAAAAACTCATAGTCTAAACTAGGATACCTAAGTCTCTTGACGATCTTCCATCTTCAAGTAGACTTGCTCCCAAACGCGATCCACCGAGTGTAAAGGTATGATCGTTAAGCTTTGGCACCGGAATCACCATGATAAGCTTCCAAACACCTCTTGTTGAAGCTAATCACAAACTAATATCTTGGTTAATGATCTGAAACTTAAACAACACAAGATTATTAGTAAACATAACTACATGAGTTAATCATCATCAAAACTAGGGTGGAAGGCCTTTGGGCCAACAATCTCCCCCTTTTTGATGATGACAAAACTCATGGAGTTATATATGCATGGATTAAAGTAAAGCTTCAAAGAAGCTCCCCCTTAACTCATGCATAGCCAAATAAACATAATAATATGCAATGAAGGCTCTTAAAAACATGAATGCACAAATATGCATAAACAATAAAGGTTCTAGATACCAATGAAATATATAAAGCAAAGCATGCTCTAGATACCAATTAACAAATAAACATTTTCTAGATGCTCTAGATACCAATAAACATACATTAAACTATATTAAATTTAATATATGCAAAAAAAAATATAACTATGCATATATATAAAACTCACAAATAATTCTCCCCCTTTTGTCAATCATCAACAAAGGGGTAAACATTCAAAAAACTATAAATAAAATGAGGGGTAAAAATTTTTCTCCCCCTTTTTGTGTCAATCAAAACAATGCAAACAATGGTCTCCCCCCTTTTTGTCTAAAACAAAAAACAAAGTCAATAAGGGGTGACTACAAACATGATATCAATTAAAACTATGTCAATGAAGATCTTGATACCAAATGAAGATAAACAAAGATTAATAAATGTTATATGCTATATACATTCATGAAGAGGAAGACGCTAAGTTAGATTCCCTACACATATGAGTTACATGAAGAAAGGAAGACACGCCCTAATTCACATAACACAAAATATGTAATGCATAAAAGGAGATGTGAAGCTCCCCCTACACACGTGTACCACATAAGGAAGAGTTGTCAAGCTCTTCAATACAAGATACACTCAACATGAATTTATACACATATAGGCAATGTAAAATGAATATTTTTTCTTAACCAAAATTTTGAGATACCAATTTAAAACATTTAACATAAACATCTTGATATCATTAAGAGAAATGTGTTCTTTTAAACATATGATACCAATTTGAAACTATATTTTAACATAAAGCAAGGGAGTGGAAATCAAATACCAATTGAAAGACAACATCAAATTTTCTCCCCCTTTATGAAATACCAACAAAATATATGCATAAGCTTGTTAAAATACCAATTGAAAACAAATCAAACATTAGAAAATTTTCAAGCTTAGCATAAAGATATATATGTATGAAAGTTAGATACCAATTGACATCGATGTTCTTGAAAGAGTAAGCATACATATACAAAACATATATGAGTATACAAAAAGATCAAAATTGATATCAATTGAAAGTGTTCAATGATACCAATTGAAAGAATAGGGTCAAGTGTATATCTCATATTATAACGAAGAATACGAACTAGTTAAAATGAAAAGTTTTGTTAACTAGTACGAAATCCTTCAAGTAAGGAATAAATACAAATCATTTTTCATAAAAATGAAATCCACATGATAATCAACACTCTAATCCAATTAAGTATAAAAATGTCTCATGAAAACAAAACATGAGCAAATAATAAATGTGAGAGTACAAGTCAAGTATGGAGATCACAATCATGAAAATTTGTTCAACTAAGTTCAATTATTCCTTTAAACAAGAAAACAAAAAATTAATATTATTTAATCTTCAAGGCATATGTATGTCTAATACAAACCAAAGTATACATACATATCCAAGATACAAACGAGTCCACAAGGATATATGCATGAAGGCACGTGGCTCAAAAAGAATATTCATGTATATCTAATAGTTTGGACAAGGTAAACATATACATGAAGTTTAAATACCAATTCAAAGAAAAACATGAAAAGCATGAAAAGTATGAAAATTTAGCTTTTCATTAAAACAATTTGATACCAATTCTTTTCAAGGTATATGTATGATTTGTCAACACAAGAAGTATACATACATATCCCTTAAACACACTTTGAGTCCATAATAGATATTTGCATGAAAGGCAAATGACTCAAGGGGTATACATGTATATCTTCAAGTTTGGCAAAATACACATATACATGAAATGAAAACTCATAATCATAAAAAAACAAATACAAAAATGGAATACAAGTTTAAAATGTATGAATCATCAAAACTAGACTATACTAGCACATCTAATGGGAACAAACAAGCATTCAATCCCAAATATATATAGATTTGTTTGTAGCCCATCATATGTACAAATATAAATCTTCTAGTTTTAATGAAAACTAACATCTAAACATGTAATCAAGACATAAAGCATAAAAACAAAACATAAATCATTTAGACTAGGATTTATACTAGTGTCGAAAAACATGATTATCATGCCAATACATATGTTATTAAACCTATGATAAACTTGATAGCTAAACAAACGGTGAGAACACAAAAATAATAGTCTATATTAAACATGGGTGTCTCAAAATGCTAAACATGAGTGTCAAGGATCTAATAACATGGTATGAACATACTAATCCAAAGACAATGAAACATGCTATAAAGTATCAAAGATACAAAACATATATGATCAATATGTACATGCATGTGCATTAGATCTAGGTCATACAAATTAGTCCATATAAGACATGGATGTTTCAACCAACTAATAAGTATAACACTAATCTAATTAACATGGCATATTCATGATGATCACTAAATATCAAATCATGCTATGAGAAATAAACATGGAAAGCATGTAAACATAAGGAGTTAGAGATTCGATACCAAAACCAATGAGGGCACCGCTCTATTTCTCCAAAACAAAAGTGGTCCTCTCCACCAAACTTTCCTTGAAAGTGATGCATCCATTTGATAAGCTTTAAGTACGGAACGCATTCACTCCAAGGTGCTATCATTCTCACGTCATGTGAGAGCCCACACCTACATCAAAAACAATAGGAGGGGTGGTCTTTGGTACCCACATCTTATTGGGTCCATGGGGGTTAGTCCCTTCCCTAACCCAAACAAATTTCTTTGCTAAATTTGAAACATTTAATCTATCATAACAAAATTTAGTAAGATGGCCCTTACGTCCACAATGTGTACAAGTGTACACATGAGCATACGTGTGATGGTGTCCGTGAGGAGCATGTGTATGCCGTGGAGGGTGTGCATGCATAGAAGATGGAGCTTGTTTCTTTCGAACCAAGGATTCCAAGCGTGAATGGTTCATGGCACATTGGCTCATAGTGGAGCCCAAACAATCCATTTTCTTCTTTAACAAATTTATATCATTTTGAATTGTAGAAGAAGTGGAGCATGCAATAGGTGAAGTGTGTGATACTACCTTAGCATGACAAACATGTGCATCAATCTTATTTTGCAAAACAATATTTTTCTTTACACAAACATCTAAATCATTAGAAATGGAAATAATTTTATTTTTCAAATCAACATTCTCTTTTAAAATAAAATCAACTTTTGAAGACAAGTTATCATTTTTCTTCAAAAGAACATGGCAATCATTTTTATTTTTTAAAAACTCATTTTGTTTAAGTGCAAGATCAAGTTGAGATTTTAATGAATCCCTCTCATTAGCAATCTCCTCTTTCTCTTGCAAAACAACATCAAGTCTAGCAATCAAATTTTTATTTTCATTATTAATGCCTAGACTCTTCTTTTTCAAAATTTTATAGTTTTCTATTAATTTTTCACAAACTATGGATAGTTCTTCATTCAAAGCATGGGAATCAACATAATCATTTGAAGAACTAGCACAATCATTACTATCTAGTTGAGTTTCCGAGTGTACCTCAAGGGAGTCATTCCCTTGGACCATGAAGCATTGAGAATAGGATTCTCTACTAGATTCCTCTTCCTTTTGGATTTGCACTTGAAGCTCGGAGGTGGTGGTTGTAGTTGTCAATAAATTCCACACTGCAAAGGCGGAATCAATATTAGAAACATGTAAAAGATATTCTTTTGAAAGTGTGCTTCTAATAGCCTCTAGGGCTTGTGCATTGGCCCCTATATGATTGCGATCACTAAGGAAGGATTCCTTGGTAATAGCAAGATAAACTTTATGACCTAGGGTTTGCAAATAAACGGTCATCCTAATCTTCCAAACATGAATGTTGGAAGGGTCATACATAGGTGGGGTCATGAAGGCCATGGTAAACTAAATGTGTGCAAACAAGCAAATCCAAACAATAGATTAGCAAGCAAATTGATCTCACTCCTAGGATGTTAAGCCTAAGTATCAGGAGCACCCGCTCTGATACCAATTGAAAAACACCTAGAGGGGGGGTGAATAGGTGTTAGTGCTAATTTAAAACTAAATGCAAAACTAAGTGCGCTAAAAAACGGAAGCTAATGCAAATTATGCACAAACTAATACAATACAACAAGTGTAGCCGAATTCCCCTTGCGAGGCTCTGGACTAACTCCCCTTGATTCCCCTTGAAATGGGTTGAGGTGCTATGTGAAGCTCTTGTTGGATGAGTATAAGTTAGGCACACACACAAGCAATCCAAGCAATATGAAATACACACAATCAAGCCAAGCATATAAGAATGAATTGCAATATAAAAGATGCAAGGCAACACAAGCAATGTATAAGATATGTATGCAATGAAAGAATGATGCTTGAATGAAATGATGCTTGCACAAAGTAAAGAGAGTAGAGTTGAGAGAAATTGGATCAAACGCTAACACAAAGATTTGTTTCGAGGTTCGAGTACCCAACTCTACATCCCCGCCTACACCACCGTGTAGGATTTCCAATCCATTATAGGAGTACCGAACTCCTCTCTCAACCTTACAAAGCCACCGAGGCTATACAACCACAATCCACCTCTACCGAAGAGGGATAAGGCCCGTAGCCAAAACAAACACAATCACCTCTACCGAAGAGGGATCTAAGCTCAATACCACTCCGATCAACCTCTACAAAGAGGGATACAACAAAAGTAAGGAGGGTTTACAACTTAGAGGCTTAACCTCAAACACTTCTCTTTTTCTCTCTTTTCCACAAAACAAAGATCCTAATAGATTAGGATAGTATGATAGCTCAAGTGTGAAAACTAGGTGTTTTTAGAAACAAGCAACAAAGAAAAACTACTTGGGAAATCTCTTGTAAAAGATAGAAAATGCAAGATCAAATCAAAATCCCAAACCCTAGTTTTCTTTGATTTTCCAAAAAACCAAAACAATAAAATAAAGATGAGAAGTTTTTAAAGCCAAAAACTCTTTTTAAAACTCTTTTAAACACTTCAGAAAACTGAAATTTTTTTTTCTCTTCAAAAACTTGACAAAAATCCCAAAAGAGATGGGGTTTATATAGGCCAAAACAGAAACTAGCCGTTAGAGCTGAGCTGGCAGCTCTGACAGGCAACGGTCGACCGGCCAGTCGACCGTCCAACGGTCATATTTTGACCCGTTGGACCTACCGGTCGACCGCCCGGTCGACCCAAACTAACAGAGAGCAGAGCTCTCTGCAGCGGTCGACCGTCCGGTCGACCCAAGCAAAAACAGAGAGCAGAGCTCTCGGCCCGGTCGACCGGTACGGTCGACCGTCCCAAGTCTGCCAAACGTGCACAGACCTGTGCACGTCCGGTCGACCGGCCCGGTCGACCGGACTTCAGCCAAGTCGACTAATCAGGTTAGTAGTCGACTGGTTGAAGCCTGGAACAGATTTATGGGTCAGAAAAACAGTTAGAAATATTTTCTAGAAATCTTTTAACACTTCAAAAATTCTATAAAACTTGTTTTATCTTTTGTATTGAAACATAAACAAGTGATAAAAATTTCAAGACATATATCAACATATCAATTCATTTTTGTGTCTTGCCAATTTTATCAAAAACCAAAACTTGTATTTTTATCAAACTTGGTTTTTCAACACATGAATAGGGATATCAAAATAAGTTTGTTTAGCACGTTTAAACCATGTATGTATATCTAGAACATATCTAATATACATAGAAGTAAAGTAAACTTGTTTTGATCTACTATTCATGAAAACCAAATCCAAAACATAAAAACGTGTGTGTTTGTGCACTTGAGCATATCAACTATTCTAAACTTTACAGATGGATCTAAAAACTTATAGTCTAAACTAGGATACCTAAGTCTCTTGACGATCTTCCATCTTCAAGTAGACTTGCTCCCAAACGCGATCCACCGAGTGCAAAGGTATGATCGTTAAGATTTGACACCGGAATCACCATGATAAGCTTCCAAACACCTCTTGTTGAAGCTAATCACAAACTAATATCTTGGTTAATGATCTGAAACTTAAACAACACAAGATTATTAGTAAACATAACTACATGAGTTAATCATCATCAAAACTAGGGTGGAAGGCCTTTGGGCCAACAGCTCTTGTATGTAAGTGGAAAAAGAAAATGAAATCAGAGAGTTTTTGCAAAAAAAACTTCAGAAAATGAGAGAGATTTTCAGCACAAAAACCAAGAACTAAAACTCTTTTGAATGCCTTAAACTTTTGAAACTTTTGCAAATATTTGTTGTAATGAACCCTCTCCCTAATCACCCTATTTATAGTAGAGGGTTAGGGATAAAAGATAAAACTCACTTAAGGCTAATTAGAAAGTATTAGGATCAGCAAATATCATTTAAACCCTTTTTAGAAAGAAAAAGACAAAAATAAAACAACTCAGAAAAATAGCCGTTACTGTTCAAACGACTCTTTCGGTCGACCGGTCGGTCGACCGGAGTTCAAATATTACGACCGTTGCGGGCTTCCAGTCGACCGGTCGGTCGACTGGGCAGAAACAGAGAGCAACGCCATCTCAGTCGGCCAGCCGCCCGGTCGACTGAAGGACTTCGGTCGGCCGCCCGGTCGGCCGAAGAACGTGCACACGGATACGCACCAAAAACTGCCAGAAACTCGGTCGACTGGGACGGTCGACCGTACTGACCTGACAGAGTGCGGTCAACCGATCGGTCGACCGGCTCAGGCCAAAAAGCAAAATTGAAACAGAATTTTGAAGGGGATTTAAAATCAAACAAAGTAGTTTTGAATAGAGATATATATAAAACATAGAAATGAGTTTGTAGGCAAAAGATTTTATACAAAAATATTTTGTACATATTATATGGAATATTTTTGGAAATAAGATGTGCGCAAAAACGTGTGTCATAGAGCTTCAAACCTATTCACTATTCTTTAACAAAACTATAAAACTAGAAACAAATCTAATGAAATATCTAGAGCAATCTTGAAGTCTTGAGCCATGCAATGCCTTGCTAGAGCCTTCTCTTCTATGTTCCTTCCTTGACGTGCAAAAAGTCTTCTTTACTCCATGAACCTAGAAGTTCTTGCAATAGCTAAGCAATGGCCTCCAAATATGGTATTAACCTGAAACTTATCTTGAACAAACTTATTAGTACCAAATAGCTCTTATTTGTTTTGTTATCATCAAAACTCTAAACAAATGGAGAGTGTAACCTTTTGGGCCAACACTTACTCCTCTTGCTTGAATTTGAAGCAATATACTAGGATCAATCTTTCTAGGTTCAATATGATGTTTATTCTTCATAGACTAGTACTTAGTTGTGGTTGATGATTAGTGGGCTATGATATCTCTTTTTATTGATTCAACTCTTTTATAACCATTATCTTTCTTTCTAAGCTCTACACAGAGAAACCGTATCGAAAAGCTTCCATTGTATCTCTCCCTACGGATCGACCCGTTTAGCTCTTGTTACAACGGATTAATTGTGAGAAAACAGAGAAATTTTTTAACCTTAACCTTTTCCTTTTTTTACTCTCTTTTTCTGTCAATCAGTGCCCTAATTGTTTGCAGTAATAGCAATTAGAAGTTTTGGTACCCTTCCTGGGTTTGTTACTCTATGATCTCCCCCTTTGCTTCTTGACTACCAATCCTGATGCTTCCTCTGTAGAATATGTATTATTTATCAGCTCGTTGTTCTGGAGCATCTACCTGACATCTTTCAACACTAAGATCTCCTTTCCATACATGATAGTGGTCGCCAAGTGATCATAACTTGAAAGAAGAGAAGACAGCAATAAAAGAGCTTTGTCTTAATCTTCTAGTTTCACCTCTAGTGCCAACAGTTCGCTCAAAATCCGATTGAACACATTGAGATGCTGCAGAATCGGTGTTCCTTCCTTCATCCGAAGACTATACAACTGCTTCTTCAAGAAGATTTTTTTAGATAAACTCTTCATTATGTAGAGACTCTCTAACTTACACCATAAACCTGTAGCTGTTTTCTCATTCATTACATTATAAAGAATTTCATAATATAATAGTGGCATTGCTCGAACATCGAGATCCATCGACTCGTCATCCTCCATTTTGTACAACTTCTTCTCAGTACCAAGTAGGGCCTTGAGAGTGCCCTCCTTCACGAGCAACGTCTTTACCTGCATTTTTTATAACAGAAAATTATTCTTCCCATCAAATTTCTCTACTTCGAACTTTGTTGTGGTCGTCTTGTTAGCCATCGCTCTGATACCAATTGTTGTGATAGAGACCACCAAACAGTAAGAGTAACTATGATAGCACTAAGAGATCTATCTTAACAAACAATATATCTTGATCACCACAAGAGAAAGAACACAAATCAAGAAACACAAGATTTGAAGGATGAGGGAGAGAAAATCTTATTATTCTGAGAAGCAATACAAGAATTTACATAGATCTCTTTCTAGGATCTCTCATACTCCCAATATTAGGTGGAAATATCTCTCTTGAGCATGATTGCCTTTGCCTAAAACCAACAACCCTAGAGGTTTTATAAGCATCTAGAACAAATCTAGACCTTCCAAATCTTCATCAAAACCATCATAATCATCCAATCAACCGCCTCTGGAAGAAGAGATTCAAAAACCTCTTCAAAATCAAAATTTAAAAACAGTTCGGTTTCTGAAATTTCCTATAGCTATCGACAACTGCGTGTCAGTTGTCGACAGACTTAGACACACCTTGGTCTCTGTTGAAATCGCAATCGATCTCCTGTCAACTGTCTTTGACAGCCGGTGCTCAGCTGTCGATAGCTACATGTAGTTGTCGACATACCTAGTTGTTCTCAGTTTCTACTGGCTCACGGTTGATCGCTTGCTGATTGCACTATCTTAGCTATCGACAATCTTCTGCTGCTGTCGACAGACTGAGCCGGTGTATGTCGTGCACGTTTCTGGCTGCTAAATCTTCTGGAATCTCCTCTACCTTGTCGCGTAGTTTTCTCCAAGAGATGTGAGGCATCTAAAGTACCAATGATATGCAGATCAAGATGAACGGTCCTGATCATCATGGGCTGACCCTACCGTAGAGTTCTCACGAAGCCTAATTTGAGAACCATTCTCATAGGATCATTTTCATGCACACGCTCATTGAATAGCATGTGGAGTAATAGTAGGCTCTCTTAGTGATGACCAAATCCAATCATCTTAATATATGCATATTAGTTTGCTTAATTATGAAATATCAAGTAATTTGGACATCATTTACTTATGCATCTAGTGCATCGAATTCTTTCAAGTTTTAATGGCTGAAATGATTTTTAAAAGTTTGATACACTCAATACACATGTAGATGGTATTCAAATTACTAGAAATTTCATATATAGACTATCTAACACGTGTAGATCAAGATGATTAGAACAGATCATCCTTAAAATGGCCTTCGTTGTTCCACATGCTATCTATTGCAGATCTTTATCTACAGTGGCCTCATAGATCTCGTTTTCCCATACGACAACACTAAATATCAAGTACCAAAGATCTATACTCCACAAAGATCTATACTCAACCACAAAAGAAAGCTACACAAATACAACCAAAGAGACTAACAAAATAACCAAAAAAACAACAAAAAAAAAAAAAAAATCAACCACTAAGACAAGATGCTAACTATGCATATAACCACCAACACTACCAATACAGCCTACAAACCACTCAACTGTTATGAAAAAGCTAAAGTTGCCTTAAAAACTTTTAAAGCACACATTTTCCTCTTTTTAGAACCAAGATAATTTTCCAAAAGACTAATAGAAGAAATGAATTTATCAAATAAAACATAATTTGATTTAGATTGATAAATAAAAATCCTATCATTATGCTTGAATTATATAGTCCAAATAAAAGACGTCATCACGACATCCCATAATTTCTTATCATCTTTTCCAACCTTTCTACTTCTCCGAACAATCCACCAAGAAGTTTACTGCTATTTGAATAATCAAAAAGTTTTTCACTCATCAAGCCTATTGTACAGTTTGATTGCCAGCTGCACTTCTATCAAATTGTGGGAACAAGAAATACCAGCCAAATCTTTAGCCTTGCTGGTTTTGACAGTCAAATCTTATAGATGACTAAAATGGACTGAAGAGTTTTCCACAGTATTCAATCAAAGAAGAAGAAGGGAGAAAAAAAACAAAGGAAGAAGGAACAAGTCTACAGCCCCTTGCAGATGCTAGCTTGTCAGTGACTGCTCATGTGTAAAAAATGATGGTTTTGACAGAGAAGCCTTTAATAGATCATTTTCAGGATTTTAATTCTAAAGATGTCAATATGGATGGAGAACAGGGAAATAGTTTCAGAACTGGCCACAAGTACAGATACAGTCAGTCCTAAAGAGAAGCAAGGAAACTGTGTGAAACCACAGGAGCTCACCAAATTTAATGCAGAAAAGATCACCTCAACCTCTGCACACTATACAGCAACAACTTGCAAAGGATGAGATTCACAGTTGAGCATTTAGTGCTTTGTGTGGTGGTTGAAATCTCCAAATTGGTGGAACTTTCTCTTGTTTGAGTCCTGTCTGTGGCTCACAAAACTTGCAAAGGATGATATTGTACCTGCCTGTGGCTCACCAAACAGAATTCACACAGAAATTGTTTTGAGTGAAAATAGTTACTCAACATGCAGCTGGTAAAATATCTAAGGGCACAAGGTCCCTCAGCAAGGGACACTGCCATTTTTCCATGGTGGTCCATTTATTCTTGTTGTAAGATCTCTATCAGACTACAGTAAGTCCGCAGAGGATCTTCAATGAATCACCATCCCAACTCTTGCAATTGATTTAGAGCAAGGTGGATCGAAACAGAGAAGATGCAGCAGGTCTTTTTGCCTGCATGCACTGTGAGTTTACGAGTTTTCGCTTTTCTTCTTATTACTGAGTGAATATCACAAGCAACACAATGTAGATACAAAAATATTTATGCAGTCTTCAACATTTACGAATGCTCGAAGTTTCAAACGAAAACATTCACTATTTAGGCTCAATGCCATCTGAATGAATGAGAGACTACATCACATCCCCAAAGAATGAAATATGATTCGATTTGCTAAAACAGATGTAAGCTTGCAGCATTGATTCTTTCCCCCTTCTTGACCTGAAGATCAAATTGCAACATCTATTTTCCTTCTTCATCTCATGTACTCTTTACAAAGCATTTTCTCTCGTGTGGTAGCCTCCAAAGAAACAAACAATGCAGTTATGTGCTATATCCAAGTTAAGCTTCAGCTGCCTAAAGCTATACAAGCAGCAAAGTTTCAGCCACATCTTAAGTTTCAATTCTGTGAAATCTTCCACTGGAACTGCTGAAGAGTGAACTATATGCAGGTCTTTGAAGAAATGACGGTGGTCCTGACATTGAAAAGCTTGAGATACATGAGAGGTTAATGATCAAAGCTTGATTCAGAGACATGGATGCACTGAATCTACGTCAACCGATGAGAGAATCTCCAATGTGATATCATGAGGTCAAATGGTATGCGGTATTACTCATAGGGAGAAGCCATCACGTGGTTTAGTGTTTAACTCTTGGGCACTGAAGGGGAGATTGGAACCAAAGTTCATCTGGACATCATTATGGAGCTCGTCCTCCCATGCGTTCAACATCTGTTAACAGAACAGGAGGCAAGATTAGAAAGTGCGCATTCAACTTCGTTAAAGAAGAAGCTGAACGTTAAATTCTGCACATTGTAAAGTTGAGTCAATTTTAAGATTTTTGACCATAAGAGAGTAAATGAACTGAATTGGTATTGTTCTCAAGTCTTCTGATGGTCCCTTGGAATAATTGAAGTGCTTGCAAATGTCCGATAAACACAGCTAAATATGTGTAACATCTTTCTCTGTATGTGAAGTAACACATGCCAAGTATACTGACAAAGTGGTAGCTTTCAAAAGAATTCGACATTATCTTCTTCTGATCACAAATTATTGCCGTTTGTGGCTGACATAACTCTGCCAGTGCTATGCTTATCGCACGTTGTGCTTAGTGTCCTATTCTTTTACTGCCTCTAGGCTACAATAAAAGACGAGGGTTACTTTCGGGTGAGATCTCAGCTACCTTAGTTAACTGACAGCCTGAATTACATTTAGTTGGATCTCTATGAAATGAATTCCGAGAGAAAAAGGACTTTTGCAGCTGAACCCAACGACACGGGACAAAGGCTTGTTTTTGTCATTGTTGTGGCTGCTCACACGTTCATTCAGAAAAGTGAAAGGTGGCAAATATTAATAAATCACAAGTCTTCACAAAATTAAAACTAAAAGAAACTTCTTACATGATCAAGTCCACCTCCAAATATGTTCTTTGCTCAGTTTGCTGTGCATTTTGCTATTGTTTTTGGAAAGTAACATTTATGACATGGCACTATTACTACTTACGGATAAATGTTGGTTATACCACTAATTATGACTAACATATATTGTTATCCCTCAAATACCACTCCGAGAAGCTGAAGATTAGATAACCAAGTAAGAATTCATTCAAGCTTCAAACTAGGAAGGTTATACAATCTAGTTATGGAGAAAATATTATTATTCTATGAAAATTATGATAGCCTGGACACGATGAGGACACTGTCTCCCATTCTATTGATAAAATATTTTCTCTAGATTCCCCTTAATATAACCAAGAAATATTTTTTGTCTAATTATTGTTAATTTGCAGGTATATATAGAAGATCTGAGCATGTATATCAGGTAGATCTAAGAAAACTTTGGCTAGGACTAAGAATACCCATAAACATACATAATCTCTCTGTAATCGAAATCAATTCCAAACTGTGTGCTGGATGAAAACTCCTAATCAAATGTGCCCTACTTGAGAAGCTAAACCACTTCCATCACAAGTAGGCTACTAACTATGCACCGGCTGCTGATTTGAAGATCTCTTGTAGTCTAGCAGAGACCAACGAAGCGAATGGATCAAATGGCAGTGTGTCAGTTGTGCATCTTATCGTACTTCTCCTCCTAAGCTTCTGTGAATACTGTCACAAATGGACGTGAAGGAAGTGTGAATTTCTATAGAGATTTCCTGAGGAATCTAGGTATTCCATAGAGATGGATGCTAGCTAAAGGGATAACCTTATTTCCTTCAGATGGAAAAACTTGTTGATGAAAACATGGTTTCATTCCTCTGTCTGAGTACAAACAACAAAGGTAACCAAATTATGCAAATTTTATATTGAAGTTGTGATCCATATTGAAACTGTGATCAGTTCAGAAATATGCAAGAGAATAAGATGCCTCATTACGATCTCATCATCAAAATCATGGAGAAAAGTGTGGAGAAGTAGGAAAACCTGAGGCAGGGTCTCTTTATATCCACTCATGGACGTCAATTGAGCATTTATCACTCTTCTACGTGCATCCGAGGGGTTTCCCATGTCACGTAACCCGGCTTGAACCAAACCTTGTTGCGAAGTATGTAACTGATTATGGATCATTTCCGACGAGAAACCAGGACCAGATGAACCACCACCCCGCAAGTGAAGAAGCTGCAGCCATAGAGAGCAAGAGAAGATAGTAGATTAACCAATTGTGCACAATGGTCATGAATTTAGTTAATAATCATCATGAGATACTATTAATTTCAGTGAGATGTTACATACATCTTTAAAAAATAGCCCTTCTATGTTGATGTCCAACCTCGGATTCACAGTTGCAAGCTTCATTGATAAAAACTGGCAAGAGGAAATCTTTATCGGCACAAGTCTAAATCCATGTCCATTTATTTCTTTAAATTCCATCAAAATAATTTTTTATTTTTTTTTTTTTTGCAAAGAACACAACTATGACAAATCACAAGAATTGTACCTCGATCTGCTGCTGTAGTGATTGCACATAGTTGATGATTTCATCCAGCATGACTGCTTTCCCAGTGACCTAAAAGCTCAGAAAATAAAATATTCAGTTGGAAAAAGAAAAGGAAAAATCTTACACAATTAAAAAACACAATTCCATCAAAGGAACCTACTTTGCTGCATCCAGGAACAAGGTCTTGAAGAAACTTCATCCGTTCGCTAATCTTTTCTCTCCTTACCTGTAAATTTACATGACCAATTATGCAAATCACATAAATCTCTTCCTCTGAAAGAAACATCAACAAAATTTGTAACCAAATTTTATTTGGTGAAAAGCCTTACTCTCTCTGCAAGACTATGGCTATTGGTTGCCTGGCCACGCCGAGCTCTCACATGAATATAATCTTCCTTAGGCCCATCTGCACTGTCCTTGACGTTCTTTCCTGAAGTCCTGGCATTAGACACAGTTGAGCTCTTCTTCTCTTTCTGCTTAGAGTCCAAATTCATATCCTACAATTGTATCATTACTCTGCAAAACTAAGAATTTTGCAACATAATATAAGAACTGCATCTCAGTGTAATTTAAGAATAATCTACCTGATTGGTTCTTGTTCTTTTCTTAGCACCATTTCCTCTTGAAGAAGAATTCTCTTGCCCATCTCCACTGAACTCCGCCCTGCCCGAGTCGTTGTTGCTCCCCCTGTTATCTCTTTGATCATTCATTGGACTCTGAGAGTCTGAGACACCGTTTGAAGCACTAGGGTATGGACTTAATGGCTCATTTCCAGTGAAAGGATGGTTCACCATGGCACTGAAACTGCCTCCATTGAAGCAAGAGAACCTCGCGGCCCTCTCGATGAAGCCCGAATCGGCCGGAAGGTCAGAGAGGCTTGAGGGGACGATACTTTGGTTCCAACCCATTGGAAATGGTTTCCCAATGGGGTTGTGTGGATTGGTTTGCTGGTTGTAGAGGTCAGAACAGAGAGAATCCACCATGGAAACTGATGGGCATGGAGAAGATGAAGAATTCATCGGATTTTCGATGGTGGAAGGATCAAATTGCCATTCAGAGGAGAGGCTAGAAGTGTGGTGGTAGTTCAATTGATCTCCATTCCTTTTCTCTAGGCCAAAATTTTCCTTCTCACTCAAATCCATCAATTAAGAGTTCAAAAGAGGAAGTTAAAACAAGAAATGGATCTCTTCTCTTCACCTTGATACCAATACAAAATGTAAGCAACAAGGAAAGAGAACAAAAATTCACTAAACCCACCAACTAAAAGTTGGGATTCCTAAAATAAACAGACCCGAGATCATATGAAGAGCAAGCGGATCCAGAAATCAACAGCTTTACAAGATACACACAGAAAAAAGAGAGAATGACAAAAACAAGTAAGAACTGCCATATATATAGAATACCAAACACCCAACCCACTTCTCTCTCTCTCTCTCTAAAGTATTAAATAAAATATTATTGAAAAAAATCTAAAGGGCAAAATTTTCAAAAAAATCTTAGTTTATAAAATAATTCTAAAAATCAACCTGAATTAAAAATAATTTCAAAAATTAATCTCTGACATGCCATATCAGCGCGTGGCGCTGGCGCTGGTGTAGAGCGTTTTTGGTTCGACCGGGGTTGACAACCCAAACAAATTTATATATATATTTTGAGTTTTGGTCTTGGTCAGGGTTGCCAATCCTGGCCAAGCCATGTAATAAGCCTTCAACAAGTGAACATGAACGTGCATTATTTTTTTTTGGTTGCCATGCAATGCTTGGTCGGGATTGCCAATCCCTGCCAAGTCCAAACTCAAAAAAAAAATTACAACTGAGTTGGTCATTCACTTGTCATGCATGGCAAGTGAACATGGTTTGGCTTGGGTTAGCACCCCAGACGGTTAAAAAAAAAATCAAAAAAAAATATATTGTTCAACTGGGGTTGTCAATCCCAATCAAATCAAAAACGCCATCCGACAACGTCAGCGCCATGCTGGCACCACGCGTTGACATGGCGTCGATATGGCACCGACGTGACCTGTCAGAGGTCGATTTTGAAATTATTTTTCACCCGAGTTGATTTTTAGAATTATTTTATAAAATGATTTTTTTCAAAAATTACCAAAATCTAAACAAATCAAATAAATAAAATTAAAAAAATAATCTGATGCTGATAATTCCCAGCCTGACTGGCCAAACTCACCCAGCATAGGAACCTCACCTGTTAGAAAGAAGCAAGGCCAAACAAGTAGTAAACCAAGATTGCATTGGTTTCAGAGATCAAAAGGAAGAGCCCCATGTAGGGAGAAAGGAGATAGAGAAGACATCAGAAGGTAGCACAGAGATCAGAAGACAAAGGAGCAAGACGATGCATTGAAGCAGGCCAAGTTAGCTCCTGGTCGACCGTACGGTCGACCGGTGGAGAAGGCCGGTCAACCGCCCGGTCGACCGGTGTGCACGACGTGCACAGGGTTAGTCCGGTCGACCGCCCGGTCGACCGTGGCATGGAACGGTAAACCCCCTGGTCGACCGTGACATGGAACGGTCAACTGCCCGGTCGACCGACTGAAACCAGGCTGCTCTCAGTTTGGGTGCGGTCGACCGCATGGTCGACCGTGGACATGGGTCGGTCGACCTGCCGGTCGACTGACAGACGCATTTTGGCTTTCCTTTTGGGATTCGGATTCGGATTCCTTTTCTGTTTGGGATCGAATCCAGCTGGAGTTTCCTAAAACCCAGAGACTTTGTGGCTATAAATAAGGGTTAGAGCCCTCATGTATTGTATCCCACTGAAAATCTACATTGGAAATTCCTTGAAGAAGGAATAATTTGTAATTGATTGTTGAATCAATAAAATCTCTCTCTTGCCCCGAGGACGTAGGCACGTTGCCGAACCTCGTTAAATACTGTGTTGATTGCTTTTCTCTGTTGTTCTCTATTCTTTTCGTGTTGGGTATGTCTCTGGCTGCATCAGTCTCCGCAAAGTTGGTGGATTCCTCAGAGGGATTGTTATCCTGCGCACAACAATCGGTATCAGAGCATCCCATGTTAGTCGTGGGATTGTGTGTTGATTTCAAGGGCATCAGTTGTTGTTTGGCGGAGATCGTGTGTCGATCTCGAAGCAGCGTTGGGACTATTTGTGGGATCGTGTGTCGATCTTAAAACAACGTGTAGATTGCTCGAGGAATCAATTTGGAGGAGTAGATTGCTTCAGAAACTCTTCAAGGGTTTCGTGTGGAGGTAAAGATCCTATCTTTATCCAGTTTATTTTATCTAACTCCGTTTGTTTCCGCATTGTTTTGAGAAATCAGTTGAGAAGATGGCTGGAGAAGGTACATCCATGAATCCACATCCGCTGAGAATTAATGTGGTGAAGTTTAACGGCATGAACAACATCGGTATGTGAAAGTGTGAGGTTATGGATGCGCTGACGGCATCAAACCTCGAAGACACTCTACGGTTGGAGAAGAAGCGTGCATCAACAATGGAAAAAGATTGGGACAAGATGAACCGTACAGCGTGTGGCTTGATCAGGTCTTATCTGACACAAGACATCAAGTATCATGTGTTGCATGAAACATCTGCGAGGCAGCTATGAGAGATCCTGGAGAAGAAGTATCTGACGAAAAGTATAGAATCGCGGTTGCAGTTGAAGAGTAAGCTTTATAGTTTTCAGATGCAAAGAGGATGCTCCATCAATGAACACTTGAATCGCTACACGAAGTTTCTTACAGATCTACTTAATGTGGATGTGGAGATCGATGAAGAGGATAAGACGGTAATCCTATTGAATTCTCTTCCTAGGGAAGAGTATGAGACCTTCACTCTTACATTGATCAATGGAAGAAAATCCCTTAACTACAATGAGTTGTCTACTGCTCTTGTGAGTTATAAAGTAAAGAGACAGGATAGGCCGTCCTCTTCGAGGAACACAACAGCAGAGGCATTGGCGGTAAGAGGCAGAAGTTCCAACAGGAAGGAAAGAGATGATCAGGGAAGATCAAAGTCCAGATCAGTCTTCAGAGATCTGAAAAGGAATCAGTGCGCCTTGTGCAAGGAGTTAGGGCACTGAAAAGTTGATTGCCCGAAGGCCAAAGGTAAGAAGATAGAGTCAAACACCGAGGTGAATCTCGTACAGGCGGATGGATCGGATTCAAACTCATCGGTATTCTCTCTCTGTTACTACTCCTACTGTTGATTACTCAGATAATGCTGAGTGGATCTTAGATACCGGAGCCACCTATTATGTGTACCCGAACAGGGCCTGGTTTTCTAGTTTTGAGAAGCTAGATGGATGTTACACGATCATGGGTGATGATCATCCGTGTAATATAGAAGGGATGGGTACAATCTGTATCAAGATGGAAGATGGGATAGTACGAGAATTAAAGGAGATGAGGTATGTACCTCAACTCAAAAGAAATCTTATCTCTGTTGACACATTGGAAGCGTTGGATCTTGTGGTATCTATACGAGATGGTGTTCTCAAGATGATCAAAGGCTCAATGGTGGTTATGAAGGGCGTTCGCCTGGGAAATCTCTACTACTTGAAGGGTAGTACGGTTACAGGTCAGGTGGAGACTTCTAGTTCTTCAGATGATGGTTACACAAAGGTCTAGCAGGTGAAGGTCGGACAAGGAGGTGAAAGGTCTTTGCAAGCTCCTGCAAAGAAGGGATCATTGGAAGGTGCTGCTACCTATAACTTAGAGGGTGAACACAACGTTTTGGACAAGAAGAAGCTGAAATTTAGCAGCAGTGCTCACCGCTCAGAAGGTCTTCTTGATTGTGTTCACGTAAGCGTTTGGGGACCTGCTAAGACTGCATCGCTTGGAGGTCACAGGTACTTTGTCTCTTTTATTGATAATTTATCTAGGCATTGTTAGATATATCCCTTGAGATAAAGGTGTGAAGCCTTAGATATGTTGGTGAAGTGGAAAGGAAGAATGGAGAAGCAGACAGGTAGGAATTTCAAGGAGCTACAGATTGGTAATGTTGAAAGAGACATGAACCAATTCCTACGATTTGACTAGAACACTGGTATTAGTACTCACTTCACAGAAGGTATACATGGGTTGGCTAAGGAAGTAAGCCGTTCCTTACTGGAGAAGGTTCGGTGCTTGTTGTCTAATGCAAGATTAGACAAATCGTTTTGGGCTGAGGCGATTGTGTATGCTAGACATCTCATAAATGGATTGACTGCGATAGGAGGTAAAACTCCATTGAAAATTTGGTCTGGGAAAGCTGCTCAAGATCATGGTTTGCTGCGAGAATTTGGAAGTCTGACCTACTTCAGTGCCAAAGATGGCATGGTGAATCCGTGAGTAAAGAAGTTTGTGTTTTTGGGTGTCAACAGAAATATGAAAGATTACAGGTTGTGGGACCCCGAAAACAAGAAGATCGTGTTGAGTCGGTATGTCACGTTTGATGAGACTTCAGTGTTGAAGTCTACCGTCTCTCGGCAGGTGGAGAGGACGAAGACCAATGAAGTATCACAGAGGGTGGAGGTTGATGCAACTCCACAATCTCCAGTTGGTTCGGTATCAGTGAAGACTCCATCGGATGTGACACCGGGTGGAGATTATGTAGCCAGGGTTGATACTGAACAGGTTGAAGAGATTGATGAGAATATCGAATTGTTTGCAGCCATTGGAACAAAGGTAAAACCACGCACGTGGGTGAAGAAGCATGAATCTTAAGCTTGTGACCGCGACAAGCTTAAATTGAAGGTCGTTGTTCTCCATGACGGTAGTGATGAGATTCATATGACTCAGCCAGATAGGTTCGTTACTGAAGATTCAGGTACAAGTGCTTGAGCTTGATGGAGCTCATTTTAATGAACTATGGTTGGCTTGATCCTTTGGGTAAGGTACGTAGGCAGCCGTAAAGGCGCAGCCACATTTTGTGATGCAACCCGTATGAAGCTGTTTGAGTTCTCGAGAGAGCCGATTGGAACTTCACGTAAAGGTGGAGAGACTTCACTTAGAGGTGAAGTGTTGTGGCTAGTTGGACTTCACGTAGAGGTGAGATGTTGTAATCTCGATGAATACATGATCTTCTTGTGAGAAGACAGTTGAGCTTGCATAGGAGGGGTGTGCATCCAGTTTGTTGAAACCGATGATGGTGTTCGGTGTGCGATACTCAGACTTGGTTGGACCGTCAGCTGAAGACAAGTAGACTGGAGAGAGCCAATCAATTGGAGAATTAGTGTTGGCTCATGATGAGTTCTTGGTAAGGTCATAAAATTGCTGAGTGAGAGACATATTCGTTGGTCGGCTCAGATGGTACTTCTCCTAAGGTGAAGTGATTGTTGGCCCAAAGGCCATTATCCCAGTTATTTTGATGATAACAAAACATATTTAGTTATGTATTTAACATTTGTGTTTCAGAATATTTCAGGTTATTTAACAAGTTGTTTTTGACGGCTCCGCTAAAAAACTCACACATTTGGAGTTCGCCGCACAAATGAAGATTCCCAAGCTATGCACAATTAGGATGCTTTGGGATCAAGATGATGATATGAAGATCAAGACAAGACCAAGACAACAAAAAAAACAAGAGTTGTATTTTATTTTTAGATATTTTGTCAAAGCTAGATATTAGAAGTAGAGCTATGGGATTATCACACACACACCTTTTAGTTAGGTTCATGGCTTCAAAAGATTTTCAAATTCCATTTCTAACTTAGTTCTAAAGAGAACATTTTTTTGGAAATAAGATTTTTAGAAAAACAATAGTTTTGGAAAATCATTTTATGGAAAAACAAGTTTTTATCAAAAGGATTTTTATCAAACTATTTTAACATGATAGAAGTATGACACATGCTCATACTCTATGTTTTTACAAAGTTCCAAAAATTCTACCCAAGACCCAAAACCAAAAACCCAAGATTTCTGGTTCTGGAAGTTCTGTTTTTCAGAACTCACAGTAACCGGTCGACCGGCCCGGTCGACCGATGTGCACAATACTGTGCACGTCTATATCAGTCGACCGACCCGGTCGACCGATGTACACTTGCTTTCACAGGAGTTTTCAGTCGACCGACCCGGTCGACCGATGAACCCCAACGGTCATATTTTTGACCGTTGGCGGTCGACCGACCCGGTCGACCGGACTCTGTCAAAAGTTCTGACAGATCCAACAGCTATTTTTTCTGACTGTTTTTCTTTTTGGGATTTGATTCCAACGAATCTCTTAGGATGTTTTTGACCCCTATAAATAGGAGGTCACTTCAGTTGATATGACTAACAATTTTAGAGTCATCAAGAATATTTTTACAAGAGATTTCTAAAGATTTCCAAGCTCTTCCTTTTAGACAAGATTTTCTCACAAAAGCCAAAATTCCAATCACCTATCTTGAAGCCTACATCTCTACTTCTCTCTAGCTTAGCACTACACAATCCCATATATCTACATCTACATATTTGGTTCTAGGATTGTGCTTGGTGAGCTTTTGTAAAGTGATCAAGTGTTGATCACTCTTTTCTTACTTGAGTGAAGTTGTAGTGGCATCGGCCTCAAGGCGAGCTAGTGTGCTCAAGGTGGTGTTGCGGCATCATGAGAGACGGACAAGTGTGTCCTTGTATTGTTGATCTAGTGGGATCCTCAATAGTGGAAATCCTTCAAGTGTGAAGGCGGGGACGTAGAGCGTGGCTCGAACCTCGGAAACAACTCCTTGTGTTTGCGTTTGATCAAATCTCTCTAAACTCTATCTCTTTATTACTTGCACTTTTATATTGTCTATTACTTGCAAGAATTTGTGTATTGTGCTAATTGTTAAGTTAATTTTTAAATTCCGCATTATTGCCATAATTCATATAGCCATCACCTATTCACCCCCCCTCTAGGTGATTTCAATTGGTATCAGAGCCTAACCCTACAACTTAGGTCTAACCACCTTAGGGAGATCCATATTTGGCTATATACATTTGTGTTGCATTTACATTTGCTTGTGCATTCATGGCATCCATGGACTTTTCTAGCATTAAATCCCCACCCAAGTTTGATGGTTTAAACTTCCCCATTTGGAAGGTGAAAATGAATCTCTTCCTTAAATCCCTAGGAGTTAGGGTAGCTAGGGCCATTACCAAAGATTTTATTGAACCCACTAGTGATGAGAGCACATGGTCTGAGGATACTTCCAAAGACTATGAGGCTAATGCTAGGGCACAATATGCATTAACCCAAGCATTAAATGAAGATGACCTTGCACGCATAATTAATTGTAAATCCGCATTTGAGGTTTGGAACATACTCATTGTGACTCATGAGGGAACGTCTCAAGTCAAGAGAGCCAAACTTGACTTGCTACGTTCTCAATATGAGAATTTCTATATGTTTGATAATGAGAGCATTGATGACATGCTCACCCGTTTTACAAAAATAACTAATGCTCTTTCTTCCTTAGGCGACAAGATTGATAATGATCAAAAGATAAGGAAGGTGATTAGAGCTCTTCCCAAAGCTTGGGAAGTCAAGGCGACCACACTCAAGGAGCTCAACGACAAAGAGGAGATGGACTTCTCCGGCTTCATCGGAAATCTCAAGACGCATGAGATGGAGATGAAAGTTAGAGAAGAGAGGGAGGCACCAAGGAAGAAGACAATTGCCTTCAAAGCCACTCCTACTACCATTGAGGAAGACGACTCATCCGAAGATTGCGATGAGGACTTCGCCATGCTCATCCGGAAGGTGGGCAAGATGTTCTACAAGAAGGGACGGCAAAGTAACTTCCGAAGAGGGAAGCCTCAAGGAAGGTACGAGAAGAAAAGAGAAGAACCCGGTCCTTACTTTCATTGCAAGAAGATCGGTCACCTAATTGCCGATTGCCCCGCTCTACAAGTAACCACATCCAAGAATGGGCAAAGAAAGAAGAAAGCATTGGCCGCTACATGGGATGACTCGGAGTCGGAATCCGAAGAGGAGCACGACGCCGCCAACATGTGTTTTATGGCACAAGGTGAGGAATCATCTAAGGTATGTCTAGAAACTTCCATTGATGATGATGATCTCACAATGGATGAACTTGCTCAATTTTTTGAAGAATTGCAACATAGGTATGAGATTTCACAATCTCATAATAAGAAATTGAAAAAGGAAAATGATGTTTTGAAAAATAAACTTGAAATTTGTTTAAAGGAGAAAAATGAGTTATCTACTTCTTTTGAAAAATTGAAAATGATTTTGATAAGTATAAGGTAGCTAATAAAGGAAAAACCCCCATGATTTCTAGTGATAAAAATGTTTTTATTGAAATTCAAAACGTGTTGATTCTTTAGATAAAACTTTAAAGAAATGTGCATTTGATTTTAACAAGATTGCATCTAAATTTCCTAAGGGAGTAGCCCAAGGGAAACATGTTCATCATAAACATGCTACACATAAACATGCACACACACATCACCATGCTTTTATGTACAATAGTGGTAGAATTTATATTTGCACGCATTGTGGCCGCAAAGGCCATTTAGAAAAATTTTGCTATGCTAAGAATAATGTAAAGAATAAATTTGTTTGGGTTCGCTCCGGATCTAACCCCAAAGGACCCACTAAGATTTGGGTACCAAAGAGCCACCGAATTTAAATGATACAGGTATAGGTGGATCTACTCCCTCCAAGACTTAGGAGGAGGTGGTGCCCGGATGGTAGATGCAACAAAGCTTAAAGAACACATCAAGATTGCATCGCTATCGTGGAGGCACCTAATTTTGGAGATTGCCCGTAAATTGGTAACATCTCCATTTAAGAGTTTAATTTTGTATATACAATTGTTATAGGATTGCTAGTTTAATTTTATGCCTCATTGATACATGATTAGTATAAACTTGCAACTCTATCATGATTGTATATGCCATGTTCAGTTTTTGTTTTTAGTCATGTATACATATGTATAGAATTGATAGTTTGCTTTTGTACTCTATTGATATATGCTTGTATAGAACTACTTTTCTATCATGTTGTATATGTGCCTTGTGTTAACTTCTATATTTTTTGTTTCATGCCTTTGTTTAATGTATGTCCACATGTATAGGTTATTATTTGTGATTATATACTTGTATACATATACACATTATTTTCATAAATAAAAATAAACATTTGTAAAATTTCCTATTTAAGCAAATACCTTAAAGATGGCAATTGTGCACCTCAACTCATTCAAGAGGAATCAAGAGGATGAAGTTCAGAACCCGTCACTGGGTATTCGGCTTCAACATCTTTAAAATCTTTGTTTAAATATGAAAATTAAATTAAAAAAAAAAAGGATTGCATGAATTTTGATGTTGTAATAACTTAATGAAGATTTAAAACCTGTTGGTGTATTCCTATATGTTTAATATGTCACACTTATTTTAACTACAAAATTTATTTAAATTTTTTTTTGGGCCATTTGCTGTTAACAGTTTCAGGCAAAGCCGGTCGACCGACCTATAAAGCCCCGGTCGACCGACTCTGCCTGAAGAAAATTTTTATTTTTTCTCTGTGACCGGTCGACCGACCAGAATCCCGGTCGACCGATGCTAACCTGCAGAGCTCTCGGAATAAATCGGTCGACCGAGCCGGTCGACCGCTCTATTTTACAGAGCTCTCGGGTTGTTTCGGTCGACCGGACCGGTCGACCGATCGTCGTATTTTGCCCTATAACTGTCGTTTTCTCTTCACTTTTTCTTTCACTCTCTCTCACTCAGCCGACGAACCCACTCATCTCCTCTCCTAAAATTTTTTCTTTTCTCTCCAAACTCTCAACCAAATCCAAATCAATTAAAAACCCATCTCAATTCCTCATTCTACTTCCAGATCTTCAATTTCAGCACCTTCCATCCACCAGATTCGGAGAATTTCAAGATTTTCAGTCTAGGGTTTTGGATTTTCTCAGTTAAGGTAAAAATCCAATTTTTTTACTCTAATTTTCATTTCTTACTTTGGAATCTATTATCTATTGTCATCAATCTAGGTTTCTAAGCATCTAGATCGTGCCTTAAACTTGATTACACCTAAAAATCCAATTTTTATTCATCATGCCTAAACGTTCCAGATCTGAGAAGGGAAAGGAAGTTGCACAACCTTCCTCCCAAGCTCCTAGACCCATTCGCCCCTTTATAAATGATCTTGCAGCTGATAGATACTCCCATCTCTCCACTAGAAATATCAACTCAGGGAGATTTGTAGCTTTTCAGGATTTTGAACATCTAGATATCCCTCAAATCTTGCAAAACAACAATTTAGTGGAATTCCTAACCATCAAGGAACAAGTTTACACCTCCCTTGTTCCTTACTTTTATGCCAATTTGAATTCGATGGTAATCGGATCACATCTAGGGTTTTAGGTAGGAACATCGACATTTCTATAGGTCGATTTGCTAGGATTCTGCATCTCTCCACTGGCGGAGCAGATGTGTACTCACATGATTTGCATGACTTTGAATTTCCGGAGGGTGAATCTTCACTCACCGCCTCTACTCTAATCCACGGGAATGACAATCCCGGCTTGGTTAGAAACGAGGTTGTGAGTAGGTACACTCTTCAATCTCAAGTCCTTGCCAAGATTATTTTCTTCAACATTGTCCCCAAACATGGTGAGTATAGCCATGCTAGGGGTTGTGTTCCCTTGATTATCTATTGCCTGCTTAAAGGGATTAAGGTAAATTTTCCTAGAGTCATAGCGTCTCATATGGGCTCTGATCAGATCCGTACTGCGGGTAGAAGCTTGCCCTACGGCATGCTTATTACCCATCTTCTTAGGGCCCTTGACTTTGATCTCTCCGCTGAAACTCCTTCCAATCCCCTGACCCACATCAATGGAGTTGTCCTGAAGATGATGGAAGCTCAGCTGCGTAGACACGCTCCTGTGCAACCACATCTTCCTCCTGCTGGTCCTGGCTCATCTTCAGCACCAGGATCTTCTTCTGCAGCACCTGCATTTCCTCCTGAGTTACTTGCTCTTGTCTCTTCGGAGGTCCGCTCTCAGATCGAGGCACATCAGGCCTGGGTCGAGCAGCGCGACGCAGCTATTCGTGCTGAGTTGGATGCTCGTTCAGTTCAGGAAGCTGCTTTTCGGGCGGAGGTCCGAAACGACATGTCATATTTTGCTGACTCCATGAGATTCGTGGATGTTCAGTTTCAGGCACTTTTCTCAAAATTTGACATGCTCGTTCCTGACCGGACTCCGACAGCTTGTCGACTCCCTGCCACCGGTCCTCCATTTCCTCCCAGAGCTCGCTCTTCTATTCCACCACCGCGCACCAGAGTAGATGGCATGGATCCAGAGGAGGTTGCTTCTTCAGAGGAAGGTGGTGATGATGACGGAGACGGCGATGACGGTGATGATGGTGCTGAGGAGTGACCTCCCCTTTTGATGATGTCAAAAAGGGGGAGAGTTATTTTGAGAGAGATATTTTGTAGTATTTGTGTTTTGGATATTTTGTGTTTTGGACATGTAGTATTTTATTGTGTTTTGGACATGATGTAGTATTTTATTTGTGTTTTGGACATGTAGTATTTGTTGTTGGGACATGTAGTATTTATTTTTATTTTACTTTGGACATGTATTTCTTGTATGTGTTGTGGACATGGTTATCTTTTGTTTTTATGTATCTCTTATTTATGTCATGTATGAACTCATTTCCTTCATCTATCCTATGACATGAGTATTTGGTATTATTTGTTGGCATGGAAATATGGTGTTTGTCATTTACATATGTTTCTCTATATATGCATGTGTTGAGGGGGAGCTTCATTTGAAGTCTCTACCCAAAATATTTTGTGATAACTACATATGTTTTGCCATCATCAAAAAGGGGGAGATTGTTGGCCCAAAGGCCATTATCCCAGTTATTTTGATGATAACAAAACATATTTAGTTATGTATTTAACATTTGTGTTTCAGAATATTTCAGGTTATTTAACAAGTTGTTTTTGACGGCTCCGCTAAAAGACTCACACATTTGGAGTTCGCCGCACAAATGAAGATTCCCAAGCTATGCACAACTAGGATGCTTTGGATCAAGATGATGATATGAAGATCAAGACAAGACCAAGACAACAAAGAAAAACAAGAGTTGTATTTTTATTTTTAGATATTTTGTCAAAGCTAGATATTAGAAGTAGAGCTATGGGATTATCACACACACACCTTTTAGTTAGGTTCATGGCTTCAAAAAGATTTTCAAATTCCATTTCTAACTTAGTTCTAAAGAGAACATTTTTTTGGAAATAAGATTTTTAGAAAAACAATAGTTTTGGAAAATCATTTTATGGAAAAACAAGTTTTTATCAAAAGGATTTTTATCAAACTATTTTAACATGATAGAAGTATGACACATGCTCATACTCTATGTTTTTACAAAGTTCCAAAAATTCTACTCAAGACCCAAAACCAAAAACCCAAGATTTCTGGTTCTGGAAGTTCTGTTTTTCAGAACTCACAGTAACCGGTCGACCGGCCCGGTCGACCGATGTTCACAATACTGTGCACGTCTATATCAGTCGACCGACCCGGTCGACCGATGTACACTTGCTTTCACAGGAGTTTTCGGTCGACCGACCCGGTCGACCGATGAACCCCAACGGTCATATTTTTGACCGTTGGCGGTCGACCGACCCGGTCGACCGGACTCTGTCAAAAGTTCTGACAGATCCAACAGCTATTTTTCTGACTGTTTTTCTTTTTGGGATTTGATTCCAACGAATCTCTTAGGATGTTTTTGACCCCTATAAATAGGAGGTCACTTCAGTTGATATGACTAACAATTTTAGAGCCATCAAGAATATTTTTACAAGAGATTTCTAAAGATTTCCAAGCTCTTCCTTTTAGACAAGATTTTCTCACAAAGCCAAAATTCCAATCACCCATCTTGAAGCCTACATCTCTACTTCTCTCTAGCTTAGCACTACACAATCCCATATATCTACATCTACATATTTGGTTCTAGGATTGTGCTTGGTGAGCTTTTGTAAAGTGATCAAGTGTTGATCACTCTTTCTTACTTGAGTGAAGTTGTAGAGGCATCGGCCTCAAGGCGAGCTAGTGTGCTCAAGGTGGTGTTGCGGCATCACGAGAGACGGACAAGTGTGTCCTTGTATTGTTGATCCAGTGGGATCCTCAATAGTGGAAATCCTTCAAGTGTGAAGGCGGAGACGTAGAGCGTGGCTCGAACCTCGGAAACAACTCCTTGTGTTTGCGTTTGATCAAATCTCTCTAAACTCTATCTCTTTATTACTTGCACTTTTATATTGTCTATTACTTGCAAGAATTTGTGTATTGTGCTAATTGTTAAGTTAATTTTTAAATTCCGCATTATTGCCATAATTCATATAGCCACCACCTATTCACCCCCCCTCTAGGTGATTTCAGTGATTAGAATGCATGTCTGGTGCATTCCAGTTAGATAGCTGAGCTAAAGGTTCCAAGCTGAGATCGTGTGTCGATTTTGCCGAGATCGTGTGTTGATTTCGTCCGAAGCGCTCAAGCCGAGATCGTGTGTCGATTTCACCGAGATCGTGTGTTAATTTCGCTAGGTGATAGACTGGAGTTTGTTGGAGATCGGCTCAGATTTGAGAAATCTTCACCGAGGTGGAGAATTGTAGGGAGAGAGGAGATAGAGAAAACATCGGAAGGTAGTACAGAGATCGGAAGACAAAGGAGCAAGATGGCGCATTGAAGCAGGCCAAGTTAGCTCCGGTCGACCGCCCAGTCGACCGGTGGAGAAGGCCGGTCGACAACTCGGTCGACCGGTGTGCACGATGTGCACAGGGTTAGCCCGGTCGACCGTGGCATGGAACGGTCGACCACCCGGTTAACTGGCTGAAATTAGGCTGCTCTCGGTTTGGGTCCGTTCGACTGCACGGTCGACCGTGGACATGGGTCGGTTGACTGGCCGGTCGACCGACAGATGCGTTTTGGTTTTCCTTTTGGGATTCGGATTCCTTTTCTGTTTGGGATCGAATCCAGCTGGAGTTTCCTAAACCCAGAGATTCTGTGGCTATAAATAAGGGATAGAGCCCTCATGTATTGTATCCCACTGAAAATCTCCATTGAAAATTTCTTGAAGAAGGAATAATTTGTAATTGATTGTTAAATTAATAAAATCTCTCTCCCCTTGCCCCGAGAACATAGGCACATTGTTGAACTCGTTAAATACTGTGTTGATTGCTTTTCTCTATTGTTCTCTGTTCTTGTCATGTTGGGTACGTCTCCGGCTGTATCAGTCTCCTCCTGGTTGGTGGATTCCTCAGAGGGATTGTTATCCTGCGCACAACTCCCCACCCCCCACAACAACAAAAAAAAAAATATCACTTATCCTCTTTGGGTCTGTTTGGTTAAGGGTGAAAGTGAGGAAGTGAGAAAGTGATGAGGTGGTAATAATTCCCTTTGAAACTTGGGAATTGGTTATAAGTTTTTCGGTGTTTAGATGTTGTTGGAAAGTAAGGTTTGAAAAATATTATGTCTTTTTCGGTGTTTGGATGGTAATATGGAAGTGAAAGTGGGAAAGTTGACCATAAAGTTGACCGCAAAATAATATTAAAATAAAAATTAATTAAGAAAAATAAAAAATTGACTGTAATTAGAATGCAAGTGAGATTTACATGATCAAAAAATTAACTATTTTGTACTACATCTTATTACAAATGAGATTTACATGACCACAAAATTAACTGTAACACTCTAGAAGTGAGAAAATAGTTATGTAAAAGAGAAAATAGAAAGGAAAAAGGAGTTTTCTTATTTTCCTTTTTCGGTGTTTGGATATAGGGAAGAGAGAAATTATACTTTCCCATTTTCTTACTTCCGCCCGCTTTCCTGCAACCAAACACGACCTTTCTTTCTTCAGTTTGGGTCAGAGAGCTCTAAAGATCAGCCTCAGGGCAAAGAAAACATTAACACCGAACTACGCACAGCTAAAAGTGAAAAAGAAAAGAAAAGATACCATTCAAAGTCCCTTCTCCTGCTTTTCTTTAACCCCCCTCCCCCCTCAATCAGCAACCCTTTTTTTCGTTAAAAGAGTAATGCTATTTGTACTATTTTTTTAAATTACATTGTACTACTATTCTATAAATTGTGAGTCACCTTAGCAATTAATGAGTGTGAGAGTCACAATTTATGAGGGTTTGACGCACAATTCATAAAGTAATAGTATAATATAGTACACAAAAATAGTACAAATAATATTACTCATCACCGCCATTGCTCCTGTAAAATATGTAGGCAGTAAATGAGTTGCTCATTATTTTTATATATACCTCCCAAATCTTTCGTATTTCTGAAATTACCTCTCAAAACTTCATATTTTTAAAATTACCTGTTAATTCTTTAATTTGATCAAAATTATTCCTCATGTTATCTTTTTAACAGTTTTAAGTATAATTACTTTTTTACCCTCAATCTTTTATCAAATTCACCCAACCCCATCTTTCTGTACTTCTTCCTCACAGTTTCACCCACTTAAACTCATCACTTCTGTCCTTCTTCTTCACAGGTTCACCCAATGGGAGGGCAATCTTGGGGAAGCCGAGCTCAGCCAAACCAACCCGCTCACCCTCCTCATCATTCCGATCACGCCATCCTTGACCACACACACTGGCTCCACCTCTGCCCACCACCGCCCTGCCCTCCGTTCCCCGTCGGCTGCCCCACTACCTTCCTCTCCCTCCTATCCATTAGTTGATTAATTGATCAATTTAATTTAATTTAAGTTTAATTAAAATTAGTTTGCATTTCACAAAAACTTAGAAATGTTGGGTATTAAGAGAATTTCACAAAAATTTAACAGAATATTTCATTATTATGCCTCAGAACTGACGGAGGGGCAATTTTAATCAATTTAAATAATTAGGGGGTAATTTTAAAATATGAAGAAAATGAAAATTTTAGATAGTATATATTAGAATAACCCTTTTATTTATTGTAATTATTCTCCGTGTGTTAGATTTGCTTTTGTGTTCATGGCTTAAGATATTACTGTATTAATCTAGATTCTAGTAGAGAGCAAAGCCTGGACAATGCCAACCTATCATTATTATAGGCTTTGTGTGAACATTCCTTTGGGCTCCGTTATGGGTTTTTTTTATTCTCTTTTATTATTTATTTCTCTCTTTTTTTCTCTCTCTAACCCCCGCTGGCGGGAAATACTTTGTTTCCTTTTTGAAATACTTTGCTCTAATTAGCGCATAGCTATCGGACACACTATATATGGGTTGTCACAGCCGTATATTAGAAAACCAATGTTTGACACTAGTTAATAACAATCATATCTGTAAGAAATGAGAAAATGTTTTTGATACTCATATAACATTATATTCATAACATTAAAGTATACCTTTTATATTTTTTTGTTACTTACTCAAGTCTAGTCGGACACGTGCAGGGGTAAATCAAAAAAAAAAATAATTTAGATTTGGTGTTATAAAAATAAATCATATAGATATAAATTTATTCAAAAGTTAAGAATCAATATTCATTGCTAGCTTGAAGCTTTTTACTATTTTCTTCGTGAATGAATATAGAGAAAAATGTATTTAAGCCCCTAGCTTTTTTTCAAATTCAAAAAAAAACCTTTGTACTTTAATTTCCTCTAATAAAAAATCCTTCTTAGTTTTAGTTTCAGAAAGTCTTTGTCCCCAATTTTATTGAATACGAGGTACTATGTATTTTGTTAATCGCCGTATTGCCCGTATGTGTGAAACTTTGCCCTGTGGCGCCAGTGCTAGGCATAGGGGTCGCAGTTATTGCTTCTCACGTATTGTAAAGTGACAGCCGAGTAAACTGTCTACTTTTATGCGTTTGTGTCCGTCTTCGTGCCTTTTTGTTCACTTTGACTACTTCCTGACACAATGTGAACTTTAATGTAAATCATCTTTTGCAGCTACATTAAATGCACTCATGTATCAAAATATGACAGCTCATCACTAGAGTGGGCACCTTTTAAGATTTTTGAATATTTTAATTGATTAATCAAAGGAAAAAAATGTGTATAGAGAGGAATGTGGAGAGAAATTGAAGATAGAGTGGGTTATTTTCCTCAGATTAATTGAGGAATATTATATTAAAAATTGAGGTTATTTTCCTCCAAAACTTAGAACAACAAAAGGAGAAGAGTTACATGGGATCTTTAATTAAATTGAGAAAATCACCTCCTGTTGTTCTAAGTTTTCTTCCTCTTATACCCCTCCACACCCCCCCCCCCCCCAAAAAAAAAAAAAAAAAAAAATTCTTCCTCTTCCTTATCCAATTAGTCTTGAGAGATCATAGTCGAAGATGATTTTTTAATGTGTCTAGTCTCCGATATCAGTGGTCAAGCCACAATGATCCAGTTGAATGAAAGTCAATCTTTTGAATCTCTCAAAAATAAAGTTTGTACATTACTCGAGTTTCCTCTTCTCAACTTAAGTTTAAGATATAAATTTCCCTAAGAGCAGAATATGGTTTTGTCCGCTATCAGCGACAAAATTTAGAGTACATGTTTCAAGTGTGTAGTTCATATAAGTCGCAAGTAGTCCACATTTATGGTGGCATTGGTGTGAATTCGTCCTCTCAATCTGCCACCAAAGCCAATCAAAAGTAAGCACCTGTCCATCCTTATATTCAACAATATGTTTTTCTTATTAGTCTTAACTTTTCCAATTATATATGAATCTATCAACTTGTATAATAATACATCTACCTTTAGGTGAATGTGGCTCCCTTTAGCAATAATCATAAATAGTGAATTGTGCAATATACAATTGATTTGTCACTTTGATCTTTGGATATGTGGTTGAGCTTGATTGGAGTAAGGGTTGACTTATAATTTTGATGAAATTGAGTAATGAGAGATCTGGAGCAACGCCTTAATTTGATTGAATGTCTTTATTCTACTTTTAAATTTTATTAATCTATTAGGAACATGATTGATTACTAACAATGGATTATTATATCGTAAGAGAGTTTAGATTGTGATAATGGATCAGATATAAACTTGGTATTTAAATGTATAATGACTCTATATTTTGTCTCTGAGATGTGAATGCTTATCCATCATTTTTTTTTTGTTAATGGCTTATTGTTTGGATTCAGTTTCCATTATGATGATTTATAGACTGTAACTCAATTTGATCTTAAGGTTGAATTAGTTCATGATTATAGTTAAATTCCCAGATTTTTATAAGAATTATTTATCAGATTTGATTTTTCTTATTTGGTGATAATTTAGACAAAAATTCATTTAGATCTTAAAGTTTGATTAAGTAAGAAAAATGTGGACTTATTTTTAACCTAGTCCTTAACTGGTTCTATTTAGGTGACTCGCGGGTTGGTGTTTTTAGAGAGTATGGATCATTCACCAAACTTGAGGAATAATAGTTTGATGTTTATGATGAGTGTATTGAGATCAAAAGTTTAGGGGTCGGTTATTGTAATATCACAGTACAGATGGATGGGATCTTGAATAGTTCTACATAAGACTGCATATTGAAGAATAAGTACGTGCCGTGTTAGTAGTATAATTTATGTTACCGAATCTACTGGGAGAATATTGATACATTGTTATATGATGATATTATTATCTTGTTTATATTGTTGACATTGTTATCATTATTATCATCATATTATCCTGATAATCTATGTAACATAGACATCAATTAATCTTGGTAATCTAAGTAACAATGACATAAAATATCTTACATCGGGATTGGGAAATTAAATGGTGAGACAATGTCTGTGTTTGGATGGACCTAGGATATAGATTGCGCAGACGAAAAAGATTCCATCGCGGGATTCCCGAGGATGACTGGCATCTCACCATATATATGTTGTTCATGTATTGAGTATCTGGAGATACGACATGATTCAGCGGTAGGAGATTGGGTCGTAGTGCCGGGTATATATGGGACCCACTTAAAACACATATAATGTCTCCACCAATCCGTTTCAAATAATATAGGATTTTAATTGACATGTGTAGAAGGCGTAGTACGGGGTGCGTTTACTTCATGTGACAACTGGTCTTCCTAAATACACTGTAAATTGATGTGTGTTCGCTTATTGTATTTATCTACTATACAAGACACCTGACTTTACATATGACTCTATTACAGTATGTTTTCATTACTGTTTATGTATGTATGTATAGTCATTGTATTTATAATATACTGACTGTTATCATATTATTATTTTCTTATTTTCACACTCGCTGGGAGTTTTCTGACTTCTCTAGATTTGCATCCAGATGTCGGAATATTTTATTTATTGATCAGGTGTCTGAGAGAGAGATCGTATGTATTGTGAAAAGTCGAGGTTTTCTTTGCTTGATCACCCGATCTTGAGTATAGTCCATGGCCTACCTTTTATTTTTGTTGAACTTACTTGATTCTCTTTAGATAGGATTTTTAATGTATCTTTAAGTAGAACTTTATATGTAATATTGCAGTGGTTATCATATCATCTTAGTTGATTTACATAGCTTATTCAGGTTACATTAGGCTTAGCTCGTATACGTGGGGATTCTCCTCGCGTATATGCGTAGCCGACTTTTATTACCATGTGTGTGTGTGTGTGTCCCTAGGGTGGTCTAGTGGCAAGTCATTGGGTTTGCTCCTCAACTGGCTAAAGTTCAAGGCTCTTGGTGGACATATTTCGTCCCTGGGTTTCGACTCACGATTTACCCTGTTCCGTGGTAGGGAACTCCTAAGGTGCGGGCTACGGGACCCGTGAGATTAGTCGGGAGTCACACTTGTTGTCCGCGTTGTGGGCTCAGATACCCTGACGGATTTCAATATATATATATATTATATATATATATATAATATATATATATATATATATATATATATATATATATATATATATATATATATATATGGGATAGACTTCGGTACATGCGGAAGGATTCGAGCCTGAATCCTTCCCACTCAAATTCAATCTCACGACATTCAAGTACAAGATCCACTCTGTTGAAAATGATCTACATTAAGTAACTAAACTTTAAAAATCAAGTGTTTTGAATACTTTTTGCTCATCCATCAACTAGTCGCAAAATGGACGGCGGAAAATAGAATTTCACTTAGATCTATGACTTTAGACATATAAATTCTCGATCCGACCATTTGATCATGATTTAAACATTTAAAAAACACACACACACCAATTTTGTTAGATTTTAAATATTATACATCGTTAAACTAGTCAATTCACTATTTTGATCGTTTATATAATATATATATATATATATATATATATATATATATATATATATATATATATATATATATATATATATATATATATATATAGGGGTTTCATACCTCAGTCGCCAGCTGAGAGAGTTTCTCAGCCAGCGGGACGTGGCAACATAATAGCCACGTATTTGTCAAATTTTTTAGAGGACAAAAGAAAAAAAATCTTGCTCGAAAAAGCCATCAGTCACTTCAACAATTACTTTGACTAAATATCCTCCCTTACAACTTATTACTATTTATAAAATTGTTCCTTCCAAAAAAATATATAGATCTGAATTGTTTAGTTCATCAATCTGAAAAAATTTATTGTTATTGATTCCTAAACTTTCCGAACAATTGCGTTCAAAATTTATTTTTTAAAAACAAAGATTTGATCAACATAGCTCCCAAGAAATTATTCGCGGAAAAAGGTAAGGGCAAAACTAGAGGACCTAATTTTTTCGGGTTCTGCAGCCCTTCATATTTTGATTTTTTCAGTTGTAATTCTTTTTTTTTTTATTTTTAAACAAAATTTCCTCTTTTAATTTAACTTCGGTTCAAAAGTGACTATTGCACTGATTTTTTAATTTATTTTTGAATGTTAATTCTAAAGAAGAAAATAATACTGAATTTTTTTGGAAAATTTTTAATCTTTCTTAAAATTTTCAAGAATCTTGGTTTTTAAAAAATAATTATTTAAATTTGTTATTTTAAAGCTTGCGACCATAGTCACAATTAAGAGTAAAAAAGTCACCTTTTTTGTTTTAAAGAAGTAAGAATAAAAATTAAATCTATTTATGCGATTTGAAACAATATTTTTGAAATTTTACCCTGAAACTTTAATCCAAGTCATACTTTAAGATAAAAAGAAAATAGAAATTAACGATCTTATTAGAGATTAATTTTTTTTAAATTTTTAATTTTTATCACTACGACCAAGGTCACTAAGGCCGCAATATTTTCAATCCACTTGGTGGACTTGAGTCGCAGTTCTATATTTTAGCTTAATATTTTACTGCGACCTTGGTCGTAGTCTATGAAAAAAATATTTTTTTAAAATTTTATTAACGTCTATTTTGTTTTAAGATTATTTTTTAAAATACTGTGACCGATGTCGCAGTGTTGCCGTCCCTTCTCTCTTTTTGGGGCCTGGGCGCGATCTGTTCTACTAAGTTAGCTTAATAGAATACTGCGACTCTGGTTGCATTATGATGAAATGAGGGTCGCAGTGCTATGAACCATTGAAGTTAATTAATTAATTAGGTTATTAATTGGATAATTAATTGGGTTAATTAGAAAAATGCGACCTCTGTCGTAGTGTTATTTAACAGTGCGACCTTGGTCGTAGTGTATTATAAATTAATGTCTGCTGTTGCGACCAAAGTTGCAGTCCTTTTTCTTTTTTATTTAAAAGTATAGCGACCATATTTTTTTAAATTTTTTACTTATGTTGTTAATATTTATGCATCTATAGGTAAGTAAGAACTGAAGGTTCGTACTATGAGATCGAGCCTAAAGCCCATATGTGAATCCATCAAAAAAATTCAAAAAGCAAATTTAGGCAGATTTGTTAATGCGTTGAAGGAGACCCCGTTTGGTGCAATTTTCATGGCCTTTCACAACGAGAAGTTTGGTGCTGACAAAGGCCTGAAATCAAGCATGAGTGTACTGAAAATTGTAAACCAGTATGATAGGGAGTCAAGGTTCTTATTGGGTGAGAGTAAAAGTGATGGGCCTTATGCGGACTTAATAAATCATGTGAATGCGAATCAGCAAACTTGATGACAACCCAAAATCTTCTGTTTGGTAATAAATGCATACGAGCATGCTTCTCAGCAGGACACAGAACTCTAGTTCAATACGATGGTTGATAGTAAGCCCTTCTTGTCTTTTTTCAGCCTACTTCTTCGCACCCTCCTTATTGCAACAATATTTTTTACAAATAACTTTATGAGGAGGCCTACGTGACTTATCTATTACTTTTCTTCTCACGCCAAAGCTCTGTTGCTTGTATAGGCATTATAGAAGTTGTATGCTTCATCATCTGTTGCAAATTGTTGTTCTAAAAAAATAATTACGCTTCCAGACATTTCTCCATGTAAATTATTTTCTATCAAAATAAATGTTTGAATTAAATAAAAAGAAATAATTGAAAATAATACGTCAGAAATATAAAAATTAAAAACTGCGACCTTAGTCGCAGTTATAAAGAAAACTGTGGCAATATTGTCTAAAAGTTTTAACCGTAGTTGCATCATTTAGGATGTCTATAAATATTACAACAAAGTATTATTTTGTAATACTGCGACCTTTGTCGCAATCCTTAATACATTAAAGGACTGCGCAAAAGGTCGCACAGGTGATGCAATTACAGACTACGACTAAGGTCGCAGTTATAAGAAAACTGTGACATAATTTAATTAAAAATAGCAACCGTGGTCGCATATTTTAAGATGTTTATAAATATCATAAAAAATTTGTTTTATAAATTCTGCGACCTTAGTCGCAGTTCTTAAAAATTTAGTGATCATAAGATAAAATATGGACTTCAATAAATTAAAAAGACTGCAACAAAGGTCTGAGATCTAACTTAATTAAAGACTGCAACTAAGGTCATAGTTATAAAAAATGAAAATGATAATTAGAAAACTGTGACCTTGATCGCAATTGTTCTATAAAACGTAAACTAAGTCACAGTTTCATCTAGGTTACAAAAAAAAATTTCAGATGAGAAATTGTGAAAAAATAATAAAATAAATTAAAAAAATACAAACATCTTAATCAACATCCAAAGATCTCAATCCTTTTAGATTTTCTATATTCTGTGAGGAAATTGAACCCGATGATATATGATTCATATTAAAATCGAGAGAAAGAGATCGGGTCGTCGGCGATCTGAACTGGCAGGAGATGTGTTCTGGAAGGCGGTTGACATTAAAATAGACACGGAGATCTAAATCTAATGAAGATCCCAATGGAGAGCTGATGGATATCTACGTTGCAAAGTAAAAAAGATATCTGATCCTAATCCCGCTATTCCTAGAAAAACTTTCTCTGCGAAAACTCAAATCTAGATCTGACACCCCGTGAAACTAGAAAAGGGGAAAAATAATAATAAACTATACAGATCCACTATCTTTTACCGTAAGGACATTTAGCAATTTCAGTTATTCCAATAGGCGGGTCGTCCTTATTAGTGTGGCTAATAATGTGCCACGTCACCGCAGGTTGAGAGTCTCTCTCAGCTGTTGGCTGATATACATATCTCTATCTCTCTCTCTCTCTGGAGAGAGAGAGAGATGTACCTCAACCGCTAGCTAAGAGAGATTCTCTCAGCTGTCACTTAAATATGGTCGCAAACTTATTGCAATATGATCGCAGTCTACTGTAACATGGTCGCAGTCCTAAAAAGTCATATATTTTCAGTGTAGTTAGGACTGCAAGTCCTCAGAAAAAGACTGCGATCGTGGTCCCAGTCTTCAGAAAAAGATTACGACCATGACAGCAGTTCTCATAAAAACACTGCGACTTAAGCACAGTCCTCATATAAAACTGCGATCATGATACCAGCACCCAAAATTGTGCTTGAAATTCAACCACGTTGCGCCAGCTGAGAGAGCCTCTCTCAGCTGGCGGCTGAGGAACAGATTCCTCACACACACATATGGTAATGCTAACCAAACTAAACTAATTGTCACCAGAATAATTACATTTATATTTTCTTTTCCACCAACTAATATGTGGCTAAATGATGTTCACAAACCATCAATAAGGTGCCGGGGATAAAAAGATTATTGGCTTAGCGACCGCCAATCAAAATATCACTACTCATTTCTCTGATACGAGAAAAACTATATTTTATTTTGCTAACGAGAAAATTAAATAATAAGTACATGGATTCAACTAGAAGTGGAACAGGACGTGACTTTCATCGGTGAAAAAAAAATTGACGGGAGGGGCCCAGGTCAGGTGGACCCCATTATCGAACATCACGAATCTTAAAGTCCATTTCTCCAGCCCCATCCCACCATTTCAAAGTGCTACTTTGTGTATTTTACTATTTTTAACTGCTTGAAGGCCCTGAATTTGTTAATTAACATGCCAAGATGTTATTTCATCTTCTTTATTTCTCATCTCATGTCATTATATATTCTTTTCTTTTTAGGAGAACTCTCATGTCATTTATTAGTTGGCCTCGGGACTTGGAACTTGCTTAGACCTAACTTCAGAATAATTGAGTCTCCCTTTAACTTTGCCTTTTTAAATTATAGGCATGCCTTAGGCTGTAACTCTCTAAAATAATAGTGCCCAATGCAGTAGGTTAAATGATTTGAGGTTGGTTAGGTGCAGAGCTTAAAAGATAAAAATTCTTATTTACTTTCTTATCTCTTCACAAACCGACTCCCTTTCTTCCTTCTTCTCAATGAAATATGTATATTTAAATTATTTACAAAATTTCTTTAAGAAAAGGGAACTCACTCCAAGGAGAGTAGAGTCGAAAGTAGAGGAATGGGGAGCACAATTAACTTCTAAAGAGAGAGGGCAACAGATTCCTTGGCAATTCTTTTAAGATTATATTAAATGAAAGCTTTGTCCTTGCTTCAATGGGTAGAATACATGCGTTCCCCCAATGCTTGGCCAGTGAAGGCTTTTGTTTTGTTTTGGGTCCACATGAAAGAAAGTTCGGCAGGCTAAGGGTTTTAGATCTGACACCTAATCAATGTCACCGATCTAATTGATCAGATCGGTAAATTCAGGTGAGTGATTTTTGTTAGATCTAAATTTATTCCATACAACATCTACATATACTGTAAGCCTCTTTATCATGATCAAAGGGAAGGAGGGTTTTAGGCATACCTGATTCCATCAGGAAGAGGATGCCGAAGGTTGCACGATCTCGAGGACGCCGGGTTGAGGGAGAGGATTCTTCTCTCCAGCCACCAAGTTTTTTTCTTTATCCTTAGAGGAGATGAGAGGCCTCCAAGAGAGAGATGATTATGTTGTTGGTGGAGAGGGAACCCTACTCATGATATATATAGCATCAAGAAACCCTAATTCAACTCATCATAGATCTAGACCCTTGATTTATAACACGAGTTCCACACGTGTAGATGAGTCCCACATTCTAATTTAAATACACTCATGGCTAAGTGTAATTGAAAACATGTCTAGATCCAAACCATTTAGGTTTGATCAATTCTTTATTGGGTCAAACAACATAGGTTAAGTGGGCGGGTGTAAATATCCAATTGACTTGATTAGGCCCAAAATAAATAGACTTTAAAACAAAATAAGTCTAACAATCTCCCACTTGGGCCAAGCAAGTCATACTGAATAGATATTATGCATAACTTTATGACGTCAAAACTTTAACCGCCAACAAACCACGTTTCAAAACAATCTGGTCCATTAAGTGTCCTGCCACCGAACATGGTGATCGTTACCTTCTGTATAATCGAGGTAGGACCTTCCACATCACAAGTTTCAGAACCCCTAACGACATAGATCAAATATGGACGTGTGACATGGAAATGTCCTCTGATCAAATAAGGTACAATTCTAACTGGTTTTCACTTTATGACTCCAACGAGTCTAGCCTTATGACTCCAACGAGTCTCACTTTATGACTCCAACGAGTCTAACTGCTAATTTAACAAACTCAAATGCGCAAAAGTAAACTTTAGAAAAAGCAGTTATAAATTTATTTATTAGAATCAACAAATATCCATAAAGTACACTTAGAAATAATGTCTGTTACATAAAATTATCTACTCCCACAAAATCAGGATATTATAATGACTAGTCATCCCCATATGAGCAATATGCTCTAAAAAGATTTTAGGTGAAAGTCCTTTAATGAGTGGATCTGTAATGTTAAGAATAGTGTCATCACTATCAACAGACAAAATATGATTCCGAACTTTATCATTGATGACAAGAAACTTGATGTCGATATGCTTCGACTTTGCTGAACTCTTGTCACTATTGCAGGAGAGCTTTATAGCTCTAATTGTCACAGTGTAGCTGTAATGGCCTCTCGACTAAATCTACCATCTTCCTACAATAAGGAAAATGTAACATGAAGTGGACTTCCTATTGTCGATACATACAGCATAATCTGAATATGTGTATTCGATCAGCTGCAACTGATCAGATTTCATGTATTCTTCTATTGATATCGCATTACCTTCTTGACAATCTTCCAGAGATCAATCCCATGATTGATCAAGTTTCTGTCAAGTTTCTCAACGGTATATGCTATGTCTGATGGGTACAAACTTGAGCAGACATCAGACTTCCAACCGCCAATGCATATGGAATGTCTTTCATTTGCTCTTTCTGTAGATCGTTCTTGAGATATTAGAGTAAACTCAACTTATCTCCCTTAGAGCAATTCTTCATGCCATATCTATCTAGCACCTTATCGATATAGGCCTTTTGTGATAAACCTAATATTCCACGTGTTCTGTAACGTTGAATCTGGATGCCTATCACAAAAGAAGCTTCTCCAAGATCTTTCATCTAAAAGTTCTTTGAGAGAAGACTCTTAGTGTCAAGTAAAAGAATCATTTATGGTAAATACATTGATCAACTATATTTACCTTAAAATCAAAGTCGGATATTACTTGATCGAATTTCAAATACTATTGACGGGATGCTTGCTTTAAATCATAAATGAATTTCTTTATTTGCAAACCAAATATTATGAAACTTTCACTTTAAAACTTTATGGTTGCACCATATAGATTTCCTTCTTAATGCTACCATTAAGAAAGACAATCTTAACATCCATTTGGTATAACTCCATTTCAAAGTGAACCACGAGTGCCATAATAATCTTAAAAGAATGCTTCATGAAAACTAGGGAGAAAGTCTCCTTATAATCAATGCCCTTTCTTTGAGTGAATCCCTTTGTGACAAGATGTGCCTTATACCTTTTGACATTACCTTTCGAATCCCGCTTGGTTTGAATACTCATTTACAACCAATCGGTTTCTTTCCTTCAGGCAACTCTACTAAATCCCAAACATCATTGTCCTTTATAGATTTTAACTCATCTTTCATGGCATTTAACCACTTAGTGGAGTGAATGTTGAGTTTGACCTCATTCAAGGATGTGAGGTCATCCTCTAGCCTTATGTCAAACTCATGCTATTGGAGATAAACTATATAGTCATTTGTAATGACTGATCTCCTCTTCCTAGTTGATCTCCTTGGCACTTGTGGTTGAGAATTTTCAGGTTCTACCTCATCAGCATGATCTACTTCTGGATGAATTGTATATGTATCTTGTAAGGATGCAACTGTATTTTTCATCTTGAAGTGGAACAACTACTTTATCATTTGGAACAATTGTCATGGGTATAATAATATGTTCTTTCTTAAATATGAAATCTTTATGTAGTTGACTCCCACTGTTCTGAATATTCTCAAAAATTTTAGCAATCCGTCTTTATATTCTTAGTGGAGGGACAATAAAACTAAAGCCTTTATACCTCTTAGAATACCCTACAAATAAACAGCTAACTGTCCTTGAGTCCAACTTCTTCTCATATGGTATATATGGCCGAGCTTCCGCTGGATAACCCCGAACATATAGATGCCTAATACTGAGAGATTTCCTAGTCCATAATTCATACGGGGTTTTAGTTACTGTTTTATTAGGTATTCTATTAAGGAAGTGACAACCATTTTTAAGGCTTCAATATATAATGACTCTGGTAGAGTAGTGTGAGCTATCATACTCCCAACCATATCTTTTAGTGTGTGATTTTATCTCTCAGCAATACCATTTTGACGAGGTGTCCCTGATATGGTGTACTAAGCGATAATACCACTCTTTCAGAAATTGACAAATGATTCTGGACATTTACTTGATTCGTCATATCTGTCATAGTACTCACCACCATGATCAGATCTAACGACTTTAAATATGTCCAATGGTTGGGATTTCTCATGGAACAAGTACAGGTACCTATAACGAGAGTAATTGTCTGTAAAAGTGATGAAATATTCATGGCCATTCCAAGAAGCTGTAGGGAATGGACCACAAATGTCTGTATACACCAAATTAAGACACTTGAACTTCATCTAGTACCAAATTTTCTAATGTTTCTTTAATTAATTTTCGCTTAGTGCCTATGCTATTCACATATAGAGATTCAGTATATAAAGCATGAAGTTTCAATTTATATAGCCATCAATCAGAATTCTAGTACCAACAACTTTAGGTTTGGAAAGTAGACTAAGCATTTCATTATCAAGAATGACAGCAAAACTAGATCTGTCTAACAAATGAAATAGAAATATGATTCCGCCTAAAAGGACGGTATATATAAAGTCTCATCTAAATCTAAAACAAAAAATCAGAATCTAATTTAAGCCTACAAACTCCAACAACTTTAATTGCAACTTTATTTTCATCACCCATGTTACGTATCGCTCAGCTGGGCTGAGCCTCCTTTGGGTTTGGAAGTTCCGCATTGAATCGCTTATGTGAATTATTTATTCATATTTATAAAGTGGCACTATAGCTAAATTAATCTCAAAACAAACATAAATATGAGATATACCCGCTAAATAGCCATTTCTGATACTTTATGCAATCCTACTTGAGGTGGCTTACTTTCTTACAGAAAAAGTATGCAATGACCTTAGGCTACTTTTTTCTGCACTTTTGCCACTTAGGATCAGCCACTGTAGTGGTGTTATGTTCCTCCCTTTAGTTTTACTTTTTCTTTTCTTATTAGTAGTGTTACCCTGAAATGCTAAGTGAGCACTTTCAGTCTTTTCTTATTTCAACCTTTCTTCTTTCTGAACACAGTGACTAATGAGCTCAGTGAGACTCCATTTTTTTCCTTTGAGCATTATAATTAATCTTGAAAGGGTTATACTGTGGAGGAAGAGAAATCAAAATGAAGTGCACTAGAATCTCTTTAGAGAGTTTCAATTTTAGTGCCTTTAGTTTTGAAACAAGATTAGACATTTTCATAATGTACTCCCTTATGTTTCCTTTACCGTTGTAGCGCATATTCACTAGCTTGCTAAGATGCGTACTAGCCTCAACATTATCCGATTTAGTAAATCGGTCTGCTACTTCAGCTAGAAAACTCTTAGCACTAACCTTATCAGGCATAGCACCCCTAATAGTCATAGGAATAGTGTGTTTTATAACCATTAGACACATCTTGTAAGATCTCTCCCACTTACCATAATTGACCTTTTCTTTACTGAACTTTTATTAGTGATAGTAGAGATCCATCAATCTTTAAGATGTACTCTAGGTGCATGAATTCAAGAACGATCATTTACGTGGTCTTACCACTTCTTAAAGTTTGTACCTTTCAATTTATACTACATAAGTATACAATTTCTCATCAGTTTAACATAAACATTGCATTTAATAAAATTCTACTGTAATAACCATAAAAAATGAATTTCAGAAAATGCAACCAGTTTAACCGATAGAGCTGCCGGTTAAACTTTCAGAGCAAGTTGTGTCTCTATATGCCAACACTATACTGGCCCAATATAGATATCCTATAGTCTAGGTCCTATGTAAGAGAACAGCCTTCCTTTGGGCCGACTGTCACTTTATAGGATTGGTCCTAAAGTTTAAGTAATCTATATTGGCCATATAATATATGTAATGACCTGGCCATAATGACAACCTTCCTTTGGGCCGATTGCCACACGTATGGGCCACACAAATTTATGCATCTATATTCTTGTTCCGCCATCGAACTAGTTGATGAGGGTAATGCAATATGGGCTAATAGTGTGACAACCTTCCTTTGGGCCGATTACCACACATCAAGGTTCTCCCACTTGCATTACCCACATTAAGTATCCGACGCCGTACATAATTCGGCCAAACAATAGTCTTCCTTTGGGCCGGCTATTGTCCGCATAAACTACATACGCAATTAAATAAGCTCTTTTATAAATTCTTTAGCTTGAACATGTATATATCTTTATCTGTGTGTTATTAACTGTAATAACACCAATATTCATCATGCAAGACAATATAAGCAATAAAATATTGATGATAAAGCGGAAGCATGTAAGGGTACACATAACCATGATAAACAAACACTTCAATACCTTCTTTATGTCAACTAACTACTGTTTTGTCATGTATAGTTCCTGTAATACTGTAGTGCTCGTCAAGAGCTTCGAAAGGCTATTTACATGCCCAAAACAGAAGTCGTATGAGCCCGTAACGGCTAATTGAAGTTTCTATTGACAAAACGGGTCTGCAGTGCTTATCGGGTCTAAATTAGACCCGATCCGCAATGGTTAGTTATTGGTTTCCTTTCTTATTGGGCCGGGTTTAAATAAACTGGATAAAACCCAATTAGCTTTAATGTGAGAACAACTAAGAATAGATTAAATAAGTTTCTTTATTAGATTTAAATTTTGTATCTATATCAAAAATTTAATCCTATTCACACAATCCCAAATTAAGGAAACCTTAACTCTCAAAAAAAAAAAAAAATTTGCCTTGTAGCCGCCGGCTCATGGTGGCCGGCGGCTGTTGCCCGCTCACAAGGATGGCCATCGCACGCATGCTGCTAGCATGCGTGCATGCGCGCGCGCTCTGCAGAGAGGATTGTGCTCTCTGCAGTGCTCTCTGTAGAGAGCACAATGCATGTTTCCCTTTTTTTTTTTTTTTAACAAAAAAAAAAATGTGTGCTGCATGCGTTGCTTGCATGCCGCACATGAACATATATATATATTTTTTTTATCTTGTGCTGCATGCAAATTGTTTGCATGCAGCCGACCAAGCAGTGTACCTTTTTTTTTTAATGTAGAATAACACACAAATCAAATTTCAAAAAATATATACATGTTAAATTCAATAAAAATCACTCCTTTTAACCTTTGATCCAACATATGAGACACAAATATTTATTGAATCAAAGGAGATATTTTTATGATATTTATAGATCGAGATCATAATTTCTGTAGATCCCTATGATCTGATAAAGAGGAGGCTCTGATACCAATTGTTAGATCTAAATTTATTCCATACAAGATCTACATATACTGTAAGCCTCTTTATCATGATCAAAGGGAAGGAGGGTTTTAGGCATACCTGATTTCATCACGAAGAGGATAACGAAGGTTGCACGATCTCGAGGACGCCGGGTTGAGGGAGAGGATTCTTCTCTCCAGCCACTAAGTTCTCTTCTTTATCCTTAGAGGAGATGAGAGGCCTCCAAGAGAGAGATATGATTATTGTTGTTGGTGGAGAGGGAACCCTACTCATGATATATATAGCATCAAGAAACCCTAATTCAGCTCATCATAGATCTAGGCCCTTGATTTATAACACGAGTTCCACACGTGTAGATGAGTCCCACATTCTAATTTAAATACACTCATGGCTAAGTGTAATTGAAAACGTGTCTAGACCCAAACCATTTAGGTTTGATCAATTCTTTATTGGGTCAAACAATATAGGTTAAGTGGGCGGGTGCAAATATCCAATTGACTTGACTAGGCCCAATAAATTAGACTTTAAAACAAAATAAGTCTAACAATTTTCTATTCAATAGAACATTCTTTAATTACAGAATTACATTTCAATTCCATTCTTTACTTGAACACCAATTAGGCTAGAATTAGTCAGTCTCAATATATAGTTAAATATATTCACAGTAATATTTAAATTAATAAATATTCCAGCATAACTCCTGTAAAAAGAACGTTGGTGCAATAATACAGTATACAGAGTGAGATATGCATATAGCGAATCTCCTTAAGACAATTACGTTCCACGCTACAGTGCTAACGAGTTACTGGACGCTGGTCTCCCAAAATACAACACTCATTCACGGTATTTAGATAGCTCTATCAAATCACCGTATAGGTGAATCTTAGTTAATCAGTAACTTCACTAATTGAAATTTCAAAGGTTGAACAAAGATAAATTTCAAGAGAATAGTTTCCTTAATATGAAGGAATATTCACTATAAGAGAAGGGAGGGAGAGATAAGAATTTCTGTCTTAAAAGGCACAGATTCAGTCATATATTCTGAACTTCTTCAGATTTTCTGTTTTGTTCTTTGTTTTTGTGTGGGAACCCGTCAGCTGTTTCAGACAGATGGAACTACTAGTGTGAATCGGGTCAGATTTTTCTGACTCGCATTTGCACGACCCGATCTCAACCCGCACCTGCACCGGACCGAGCTGAGCCGGGGCGGGCAGTGGCACGCGCGAGTATGGGCATGGTTTCCCCTAAATGCGCGCGAAAACTCAAAGTACCCAAAAGACACATTTTATTCCAATCTTTTCATTTTAAACCCCTCAAACTTTCACATCATATTCAATGTGGGACTAAACTAATTTGACTTCTTTTAGTCCCCTTTAGCTTTTGAATTAGACCAACTTCTGTCTTGAATATCTTATTCATTCGGAAACGGAATTGAACATGCAAATATACCACGTTCATCCCCAATGGAAGGGGAACACACTCCAACCATTATCCGTGTGATTCTATCAACGGATCACGTCTCAATTCAGCTCAAAGATTCACTTAAAATTCTTCATTTCCCAACAAAAAGCACTTCCACCACACTCAATTTTGCTCAGATAATGTGATAGGGTTCATATAAATTCTTACAAAATACTCTCATCAGTGGCGGCCCTATATTTTCTGATTATAAGCTCAGTCACGAGGAGTCCAAGTTCAAGTCCAGGTAAATTGATTTTTGATCAAAAATCCCGTTGTGCCTTTGCCGGGACACAGCGGTGGAATTGCTTTAAAGAGGATTAAAGGCCAAATATTGAAATGTTAAACAAATAAAAAAGTGTGCTTGTGCATGAGATCGGGTGCTGATGTTGGCTCTCCTCTTTGGGAAAGCCAAAAGTAAGCAACCAAATCCATCTAATTTGTTCTTGTTAAACACACCTCTCTCTCTCTCTCTCTCTCTCAAACCCAATCCTCCCAAACCCATCCCATCCCCCCCCCCCCCCCCTCCCCCCCCCCCCCCCCCCCCCCCCCCGCCCCCGCCCACACACACACACCACACACACACACACCCCACCACCACAAAAGCACATACTCTCAGGGCTATTTGTTTCGCGTAAAAGGTCGTAATTTGTAAATGTCTTACAGTCCAATTACAACTACAATATTTGTTTGGACCATAATTCGTAAAACACTTACGCAACCCAACTACTACTCACTTATACCCCAATTACCACTCACTTACAACTCACTTATAGTTAATTTTGTGGTTATGCAAATTTGTATTATTTTTTATATTAATATTAATTTTTTTAATATTTAGTATTTTTAATATTTGTTAACAATATTTAAATTTTTTAAATCACCAAATAGTTATTTTTTTGGTCAATTTTTTCACTTATGACTTACATATTATGATAACCAAATACCATAAAATACAATACACTTTCTCACTTATAACTTTATATTGCCAGCCAAACACCGAAAAAACTTACATGTATGTAACTCATTTACAACTGTAAAAGAGTTTACCAATTATAACTTTCAAATTACGGGCAACTGTGACAACCAAACAAACTTGACCCTTAGAAGTTCTAAAATGATTGGATTGATTCTTTTGTTAGACTTTCATCCTGAAATGAGTAACCTGATGTAGTGAAGAAACTATTTAGGTGTCCTAGATGCATTGTACCAAGCAAGGAGAAAACAAAAAAAAAAAAAAAAAAAAAATTCGGCGTCAACAAAAATTTTAAGCAAAGAATACCTGACCTCGATTTTCCCGTTTCTAATAGTTAGTAATATTGGAGTTGCTATAGTGTTCTGATCTGGCTTTTTGACTGACAGCCACATAAATTAGATTCACATCTAGACTTAAGCAGCTCTACAAAGACCCAACATTGTCCTTAATTAAATTACATAACAAGAGTTTAAAATGCGCTTAATTTTCTAATGTTCACACATACAACGTACGGTAATGACCATAATCTAGTATAATTATAGTATATAAACTAATTGCTTCAGTTCAGAATCCCAAACTATAATACACATTTTGAGAATTAACAAACTTCGAATCAAGTACATCGATTGAGGCTACATGTTAATTTTTGTGCCCCTCTAGTTTAATGAAGAGCCCCCCATCAATGATTGGCACTTAGCTAAGAAATTGAACTTTCTAAGCATAATACTAAGTAATGTAACATAAATTAAGGTGCACGCTAATTGATATGTGTGGGGTGTGGGTGTGGGGGGGATGGTCCATGATTCTCACCTATGATATTATCTTAGTTTAATTAATACATCTTTCTTATTAACATCAACACGTGACATGATTAATTAGCGAGGGCAGCCTGTGTGCAGGATATTGTCAGATTACCTTTGCATAGAGGGTGGTTATTTAGCTCTTAAACATCACCTCATAACTGAAGGACTTGGGGTACCATCCCAAAAAACTAGCTTTTTAGGTGGAGTTGCTCTAATTCTTATATACCTAAGATCATCCGCATGTCTAGCTGATGTGAGAATATTTGTTCGACCCAAATCCCAACAATCCCCCTCGAATAAAGAGCCTCCTTGTAAACTCAAGTTTCTTCATAATGGAAGACCAAATGCTCGATCGAGATCCAATTCTTCACTGTGCGGGGCAAATCATGCCATATGTAAAGTACCAACTGCAGTTGGTCACTCCTATACATCGCGTGAAAAAGGGCACGCTATTGCAAAGGAGCACTGTTGTCAAATATCTCCCGAGCCAAATTGCTTTGCATGGGCCCACTATTGCGCTTCTTGCGCCAAATTTTACTCCCAAAAATAAGAAGATTATGTTGAGCAGGTATACCACACATTTTGTTGGCCCAGAGGCCTTCCACTCTAGTTTTGATGATGATTAACTTATGTAGTTATGTTTACTAATAATCTTGTGATTTTAGTTTCAGATCATTTAGCAAGATATTAGTTGGTGATTGCTTCAACAAGAGGAGTTTGGAAGCTTTCACATGGTGATTCCAGAGTCCGAGCTTCAAGATCATTCATTGCACTCGCTCGTGGATCACGGTTTTGGATCGGGTCGACTTGAAGAATGAAGATCGTCAAGAAGACTTAGGTGTCCTACTTTAGTTTGAGTTTTAGATCCATTTGTAAATATTAGATAGTTGATATGCTCAAGTTCACAACACACACAAGTTTTATGTTTTTGGATATTGGTTTTCATGAATAGTAGATCAAAACAAGTTTACTTTGTTTTATGTATATTAGATGTATTCTATATACATACATGCTTCATGACTTATACAAACTTAGTTTGACATACCTATTCTTGTGTTTTATGTTTTGGTATTTTTAACAAAACATTATTTTGAAATTAAAAACAAAAACTATGATATATATATGTTTCATGTATATTGGACTTATGTCCATATGCAACATGCTTCAATGTGTTTAAATATCATGTTTTGTATTTCAATGAGTTTTAGGAAAAATCAGATTTCCTATTGAAAAATCCAAGTTTGATAAAATACAAGTTTTGATTTTTGACAATATTTGCAAGACACAAAAATGATTCAAAAAGATTGATATTTGTGTTGAAATTTTTACCACATGTTTGTATTTCAATATAAAAAGATAAAACTATTTGTGGTATTTTTAGAAGATTTACGGATTTATTAGAATATTTTTAAACTCCGATTTCTGACCCAAAGTGCTGTCTGCCAGGCTCTGGCGGTCGACCGGGTTCCAGAGTCGGTCGACCGACCGGTCGACTGACGTGCACAGACCTGTGCACGTTGGCCAGGCACAGGGCACGGTCGACTGGCCAGAGAGCTTTGCTCTCTGTTTTTGGGCGGTCGACCGGCGGTCGACCGGGTTCCTCCAACGGTCATATTTATGACCGTTGGCGGTTGACCGGGCGGTCGACCGCCAGCCGTCCAGGCTGTAAAAATATCCAACGGCTAGTTTTAGGGTTTGGCCTATATAACCCCATTTCTTTGAGATTTTGGCTAAGTTTTCTAGAGCAAAATTTTCAGACCTTCTCAAGTGTTTTAAACAAGTTTTTAAAAGAGTTTAGTGCCAAAAAGATCTATCTTTATATTGTTTTAGGTTTTTGAAAAAATCAAAGGAAATAGAATTTGAGAGATTTGTGTTTGTTCTTCATTTCATTATCTTCAAGAGTTTTTTCAAAATTATTTCTTTGAGTTTTTGTTTTCCAAACACCTAGTTTTTTCCACACTTGAGCTATCTTCTATCCTATTCTATTAGGATCATTTTTGTGGAAAAAAGGAATTGTTTGTGGTTGAAAGATACCACCAAGTTGTAAACCCTTTCTTTGTGGGTGCTCCCTTTTTGGTAGAGGTTGAGGTTGTTGTTTTACTCCCTCTTGGTGAGGTGGAGTTGGGTTGGTGTTTGTATCCCTCTTCGGTAGAGGTGGATTATGGTTGTTGGCTACGGGCCTACCCCTCGGTTGTGAGGTGGTGTTTGAGAGAGGAGTTCGGTACTCCCGGTTGTACAAATCCTCCTCGGTGGAGGTTCCCTCGGTGGGAGTCCTCGGTGGACAAGATAGTGGATTAGAAATCCTTCTCGGTGAAGGGGGGACGTAGAGCAAGAGGCTCGAACCTCGAAACATATATTTGTGTTTGCGTTTGATCCATTTTCTCTTAACCCTCTCTCTTTATTTGTGTTGTGCATCATTCATATCATTCATATCTATTTGCTTGTGTTGTGCCTTGCATCATTTATATTGTTATATATTCATTATATGCTTGGCTTGTGTTGTGTGCCTCACTTATACTTAACCACGAGAGCTTCATATAGCACCTCAACCCTTATCTAGGGGAATCAAGAGGAGTTAGTCCAGAGCCCTTCACGGGGAATTTGGCTACACTCGTTGGTTGTATTAAGTGTAGTTGCAAATTATTTTTAGTTTTCGCATTTAGTTTCTAGATTAGCCATATCACCTATTCACCCCCTCTAGGTGATTTCAGTTGGTGTCAGAGCCTCGCTCCTGATACTTTAGGTTTAACAACCTAGGAGATAGATCTTGGTTTAGCTAATCTACATTTGCATTTGCATATATTTGTTTGCACACATTAGTTTGCACACCCATGGACTTCATGACCCCACCTATGTTTGATGCTTTCAACATTGTTGTTTGGAAGACTAGGATGTCCATCTATTTACAAACCCTAGGCTTGCATGTTTATCTTGCCGCTACCAAGAAATGCTATCTTGGTAATAGAAATCATCTAGGGGCCAATGCACAAGCCCTTGAGGCTATTAGAAGCACGCTCTCTAAAGATTATCTTATGCATGTTTCTAACCTTGATTCTGCCTTTGCAGTATGGAACAAGTTGACAACCACCACCTCCGAGTTTCAAATGCCAATCCAACAAGAGGAAGAATCTAGTAGAGTATCCGAATCTCAATGTTTCATGGTCCAAGGGAATGACTCCCTTGAGGTACAATCGGAATCTCAACTAGATAGTTTTGATGCTAGTTCTTCATGTGATGAATATGTGGATGCTAATGCTTTGAATGAAGAACTATCTATTGTTTGTGAAAAATTAATAGAAAAATATAATGTTTTGAAAAAGAAAAGTCTAGGCCTTAATAATGATAATAAAAATTTGATTTCTAGACTTAACAATATTTTGCAAGAGAATGAGGAGATTTCTAATGAAAGGGATTCATTAAAATCTCAACTTGATCTTGCCTTAAAAGAAAATGAGTCTTTGAAAAATAAAAAATGATTGTGAAAATATTTTGAAGAAAAATAAAGTTTTAACTTCAAAAATTGATTTTGTTTTAAAAGAGAATGTTGCTTTGAAAAAGAAAATAATTTCTATTTCAAATGATTTAAATGTTTGTTAAAAAAAAATGAAGTTTGGAAAATAAAATAGATTCACATGTTTGCCATGCTAGGATAGTTTCACCTTGATCACCCCTTGCATGCTCCACCTCTTCTTTGATTAAAAATGATATAAATGTTTTAAAGAAGAATATGGATTGTTTGGGCTCCACTTTGAGCCATTGTGCCATAAATCATACACGGTTGGAATCCATGTTTCGCAAGAAACAAGTTCCATCTTTGCATGACACCCTCCACGGTATACACATGCTCCTCACGTACACTCCCATCACACTTTGTATGCTCATGTGTACACTTGTACACATTGTGGACGAAAGGCCACCTTGCTAGATTTTGTTATGATCGTATACATGATGAAAATTTAGCAAAAATTTTGTTTGGATTAGGAAAAGTACTAACCCCTATGGACCCAAAAGGAAATGGGTACCAAAGACCACCCCTCTTATTTATGATGTAGGTGTGGGCTCTCACATGACGTGAGAGTAGAGGTACCTTGAAGTGGATGCGTTCTGAGCTTCATGATGACTATTTGGATGCATCACTTTTAAGGGAAGTTTGGTGGGAAGACCACCTTGGTTTGGAGAACTAGAGCGGTGCCCTCATCGGTTTGGTATCGATCTCTAACTCCGTTTATATTTACATACTTTCATGTTCATCATTTATAGCATGCTTTGATGTTTATACATTATTATGTTAATGTCATGATTATTAGACCCTTGACATGCATGTATAGCCTTTTGAGACACCCATGTTTAATATAGACTATTATTTTGTGTTCTCACCATTGTTTAGCTATCATGTCTTAACTCTAATAACATGTGAATTTACATAATAATCATGTTTATGTTTTTCATATTTATTCATATCTTGTTTTTATGCTTCATGCATTGATTACATGTTTAGATGTTAGTTTTCATTAAAACTTGGTATATACTTGTACATATAGTGGGCCACAAATAAATCTATATATGTTTGAGCTTGAATGCTTATTTGAACCCATTAGATGTGCTAGTATAATCTAGTTTTGATGATCCATGCATTTTAAACTTGTATTCCTATTTTTGAATTTGTTTTATGATTCTTGTGTAACTTCATGTATAAGTCCATTTTATCCAAATTATTGTATACATATACATCCTTTGAGCCACGTGCCTTTCATGCATATACATTTGTGGACTCGTTATGTTTGGATATGTATGTATATTTTAGTTTGTATAAGACATACATATGCCTTGAAGATCAAATAGTTTTGATGATTTTCATGTTTTCATGTTTAAAGGAATTTTGAGCTTGAATGTCTATTTTCATGTTGATATGTTTCACATAACACTTGTTCACTCACCTTATTTAAATGTTTCTCATGATTATGTTTTCATGAGTATGATATGAGCTTTATTGACTTTGAGTGTTTTAGTGATCAAGTGATTTACATGTGTTATGAAAATTATTTTAGTTTTATTCCTTACTTGAAAGATTTCGTACTAGTTAATCAGTTTTTCCATTTAACTAGTTCGTATTCTTCTTATGGTAGATGTTTTCAAACATACTTTATTTTCAAACCTATTTTTTGAAAACCCTACCTTCGAAGGGTGGTTGGATGGGAGACCATGCTCATGTATACTTTATAGTGAAAATCATTTAAGCTTGAACATGATTGGGTGGTAGGTTATATGAGATATACATTTGATATTATTGTTGTTTCAAATTGGTATCATTGGATTCTTTCAATTGGTATCAATATTGACATTTTTGTATACTCATATATATTTTTATGTATGTACGCTTACTTTTCATATAGTATCAATTTCGATTGATATCTAATTTTTCATACATATATAAATTTTGTTATGCTAAGCTTGAGTTTTAATGATCATCATATTTCAATTGATTAGTTTTCAATTGGTATTCTAATACAAGATTAGACATTGTTTTATTTGTATTTCATAAAGGGGGAGAAAACTCGTATTTATCTTTCAATTGGTATTTGGTTTATCATTGGTTTGTATTCAACTCCCTTGCTTTATGATAGAAAATAATAATTTCAATTTGGTATCATATGTTTAAAATGAATAATACTTTAAATTGGTATCAAGATTGTATTTGTTTTCTCAAAATTGGTATCAAGATGCTTATGTGTTTACTCATTATTGGTATCAAGATTTTGTTTACTTTCATTGGTATCTATTGATCTATTTCTTTCAATTGGTATCCATGAAAATTTATATTGATTTGTTTGTTTGACCCCTTTGGTAATTCTTTGTTTCGAACAAAAAGGGGAGAAGAATGTTTTGTTTTTACTTTGCCCCTTTGTTGATGATTGACAAAAAGGGGGAGAATTATTTGTGAGTTTAACATGCATATAAACTCAAATGCTTCTCTTTTTATGCATGTTCTATATGCATGTTTTATTTTTTATTTATTAGTTTGTCGTTTAATTGTTTAATTGATATCAAGAGCATTTCATTATTTTAGAGCATGTTTTTATTGGTATCAAGAGTACGTTTATGCATGATGCATTATGTTTGGTATCAAGAGCATGTTTTTGTATTTGGTACCTTATTTTATGCATATCTATGCATACATGTTTATGAGCTTTCATTGCATATTTAATGTTTTTTTGCTATGCATGAGTTAAGGGGGAGCTTCTTTGAAGCTTAACTTTAATCCTTGCATATATAACTCCATGAGTTTTGTCATCATCAAAAAGGGGGAGATTGTTGGCCCAGAGGCCTTCCACTCTAGTTTTGATGATGATTAACTCATGTAGTTATGTTTACTAATAATCTTGTGATTTTAGTTTCAGATCATTTAGTAAGATATTAGTTGGTGATTGCTTCAACAAGAGGAGTTTGAAAGCTTTCACATGGTGATTCCAGAGTCCGAGCTTCAAGATCATTCATTGCACTCGCTCGTGGATCACGGTTTTGGATCGGGTCGACTTGAAGATGAAGATCGTCAAGAAGACTTAGGTGTCCTACTTTAGTTTGAGTTTTAGATCCATTTGTAAATATTAGATAGTTGATATGCTCAAGTTCACAACACACACAAGTTTTATGTTTTTGGATATTGGTTTCATGAATAGTAGATCAAAACAAGTTTACTTTGTTTTTATGTATATTAGATGTATTCTATATACATACATGCTTCATGACTTATACAAACTTAGTTTGACATACCTATTCATGTGTTTATTTTTTGGTATTTTTAACAAAACATTATTTTGGAATTAAAGACAAAAACTATGATATATAATATATATAATATATATATATTATATATATATATATATATGTATGTATGTATGTATATGTTCATGTATATTGGACTTATGTCCATATGCAACATGCTTCAATGTGTTTAAATATCATGTTTTTGTATTTCAATGAGTTTTAGGAAAAATCAGATTTCCTATTGAAAAATCCAAGTTTGATAAAATACAAGTTTTGATTTTTGACAATATTTGCAAGACACAAAAATAATTCAAAAAGATTGATATTTGTGTTAAAATTTTTACCACTTGTTTGTATTTCAATATAAAAAGATAAAACTATTTTTGTGGTATTTTTAGAAGATTTATGGATTTATTAGAATATTTTTAAACTTAGATTTCTGACCCAAAGTGCTGCCTGCCAGGCTCTGGCGGTCGATCGGGACGGTCGACCGGGTTCCAGAGTCGGTCGATCGACCGGTCGACCGACGTGCACAGACTGTGCACATTGGCCAGGCACAGGACACGGTCGACCGGACCGGTCGACCGGCCAGAGAGCTTTGCTCTCTGTTTTTGGGCGGTCAACCGGGTTCCTCCAACGGTCATATTTATGACCGTTGGCGATCGACCGGGCGGTCGACCACCAGCCGTCCAGGCTGTAAAAACAGCCAACGGCTAGTTTTAGGGTTTGGCCTATATAAACCCCATTTCTTTGGGATTTTGGCTAAGTTTTCTAGAGCAAAATTTTCAGATCTTCTCAAGTGTTTAAACAAATTTTCAAAAGAGTTTTAGTGCCAACAAGATCTATCTTTATATTGTTTTAGGTTTTAGGAAAAATCAAAGGAAATAGAATTTTGGGAGATTTGTGTTTGTTCTTCATTTCCATTATCTTCAAGAGTTTTCCCAAGATTATTTCTTTGAGTTTTTGTTTTCCAAACTCCTAGTTTTTTCCACACTTGAGCTATCTTCTATCCTATTCTATTAGGATCATTTTTTGTGGAAAAAAGGAATCGTTTGTGGTTTGAAAGATACCACCAAGTTGTAAACCTTTCTTTGTGGGTGCTCCCTCTTTGGTAGAGGTTGAGGTTGTTGTTTACTCCCTCTTGGTGAGGTAGAGTTGGTTGGTATTTGTATCCCTCTTCGGTAGAGGTGGATTGTGGTTGTTTGGCTACGGGCCTACCCCTCGGTTGTGAGGTGGTGTTTGAGAGAGGAGTTCGGTACTCCCGGTTGTATAAATCCTCCTCGGTGGAGGTTCCCTCGGTGGGAGTCGTCGGTGGACAAGATAGTGGATTAGAAATCCTTCTCGGTGAAGGCGGGGACGTAGAGCTAGGGGCTCGAACCTCGAAACATATATTTGTGTTTGCGTTTGATCCATTATCTCTTAACCCTCTCTCTTTATTTGTGTTGTACATCATTCATATTTCATATCTATTTGCTTGTGTTGTGCCTTGCATCATTCATATATTATATATCCATTATATGCTTGGCTTGTGTTTGTGTGCCTCACTTATACTTAACCACGAGAGCTTCATATAGCACCTCAACCCTTATCTAGGGGAATCAAGAGGAGTTAGTCCAGAGCCCTTCACGGGGAATTCGGCTACACTCGTTGGTTGTATTAAGTATAGTTACAAATTGTTTTTAGCTTCCGCATTTAGTTTCTAGATTAGCCATATCACCTATTCACCCCCCTCTAGGTGATTTCACATTTGATGAGGCTTCATTATTAAAACCTACCGTCTCTCAGCAGGTGGAGAGGAAGACGATCAATGTTGTATCGCAGTGGGTAGAGGTTGATGCTGCTTCATCATCTCCAGTTTGTTCGGTATTAGTTGGTTCTCATCAAATGTGACACCGGGTGGAGATCGTGCAGCTGTTTTAGATGCTGAACATGTTGATTTGTTTACAACTATAAGAACCAAGTTGAATTCATGAAAGTGGGTGAAAAAAATGTAAATATCAAGTTGGTGAGCTAGATCAATTCAAGTTGAAGACCGCTGTTTTCCATGGCAATCGAGATGGTGAGGTTCATATGACTCAGCCGTTTGGGTTCGTTGATACAAAATCAGTTTCATTTGGTTGAGCTCGGTGGAACTCGTTTGGATAACTACGTGTGGCTTGATCCCTTGGGCAGAGGTTACGTAGGCAGCCATAATGGCGCAGTCAATTGGATAAGTCAAAAATAGTTGATTCGTTATGCTCGGCTCAGATTTGAGAAATCTTCACTAAGGTGGAGAATTGTGAGAGAGTAGATAAAAAGTTATTCGTAAGGTTTTTTAACTCATTGGAGAAGATAGCCCAGAGTTTGGAGTTCAACGGCGTACCCAAGACTTGAAGAAGACAAAACACTGCTGAAGATAGAGGCTCGGTCGACCGCCTGACCGACCGGCCATGCACAGACGGGCACCAGGGAGGAAAGGTATATAGCGGTCGATCGCCCGGTCAATTGCCCGGTCGAACATCACAGGCCCAGGTGGGGTCAGTCTACCACCTAGTCAACCGACCAGAACGATGGATTATGTGATTGAATAACTAGCGGTCGATGCCCGTCGATCGCTATATGGTTCGGTCGACTGCCTGTCAACCAACAGGTAGGTCGGAGCTGATTCTGAGTTGGATTCTAGATTCTTTTCAATCTGAATTCAGATCTGTTAGTTTTTTTCTACATAGATTCTCTGGCTATAAAAAGAAGGGTTTATTCCCATTGATTGTAACCTTTTGAGAGAGGTGAATTGTATTTTGAGTTTTAGGGCTAGTTGTTTGTGGGATTTTTACGGCCCAGTGTGTAGTTCTCTAGTTGAATCTTCGGACCATCCTTGTAACCCTTATAACTCTGTTGGTTGAATAAGATCTTCTCCTTTCTGCCCCGAAAATGTAGGCAAGTTGTCGAATCTCGTTAAATCATTTGTTCTCGCTTTTTCTTTTGTGTTTGTGTTCATGCCATATTATTTAGTGATTGACTTGGTGATGGATCGCTGATCTCAGGTGATCGGAGTGTCCCCATTTGGTATTCCTCTAGAGGGCACAACAAGAACATGATGAGGGTGGGATTTGTGTTGAGTTTATCTTTCAACAAATTCCTCCCTTAAACTCAAACATTTTCCTTGTTAGCACAAGAAGAACTAGAAATATGAGGAGGAGGAGTAAGGAGCAAGAGCACAAAGATTTCTTTTCTATCAAATTCTTGCTTATTCTTGCTTATCTTACTTATCTTTTCATTCAAGGATGACAACACTATTTATAGACTCCTAATGACTCTTGAGATTCCACACACATTGGAATTCCACACACAATGACTCTTAAACTTCCTCACAATGACTCTTAAACTTCTTCACAATAACTCTTGGTAATTACAAACTACATAATGCATTTGACCTCTCATCTCCTTAATTAATATTGTATTGGGAACTCCAAGGGACTTTGTTTGAGTTTAACTTTCAACAAATTCCTCCCTTAAACTCAAACATTTTCCATCCTTCATTCCAATCATCTTCTTGCAATTTTCGAATAGCACTGTTGGTAGCGGCTTTGTAAAGATATCTGCCACTTGATCACGACTCGCAACGTGACTCAGTCGCACTTTACCTTTCTTCACATGTTCCCGTATGAAATGGAAACGAACATCTATATGCTTACTCCTTTCATGGTGCACCGGATTCTTTGCCAACTCAATTGCTGATTTGTTGTCAACTCGTATTTCGGTCGCTTCGTTTTGCTGGAGTTTTAGCTCACATAGCAAATTTCTCAGCCAGATTGCGTGGCACACGCACCATGATGCTGCCACATATTCTGCTTCGCATGTTGATAAGGTTACTATTGGCTGCTTCTTTGAGACCCATGTGAAAGCTGTGTCTCCCATATAAAACACATATCCCGATGTGCTTTTTCGATCATCTATATCTCGCACCAATCACTGTCGGAGTAACCCACCAGTTTGTATTCATGTGTCTCCGAGTAGAATAACCCGAGTGATACAGTTCCTCGAATGTATCGAAGAATCCTCTTGATAGCCTTCAAATGTGAGTATTTCGGTTCCTCCATGAACCGACTCACTATCCCGACACTATATGCAATGTCAGGCCTTGTACATGTGAGATAATGTAGGCTCCCAACTAAGCTCCGGTATTTGTTTGCATCCACTCGATCTCCTTCATCAAATTTGAGAGTTTCGCACCAAGTTCCATCGGTGTTGCTACCGGGTTGCAATCTTCCATCTTGTTTTTCTTCAAAATGTCTTTTGCATACGCCTCTTGGGACACAAATATTCCCGATTTTCCTTGCTTAACCTCAAGACCAAGAAAATACTTCATCAGCCCCAAATCTGTCATCTCGAACTCCCGAGTCATCGCTTCTTTGAAGTCTTTTATCATCCTCATTATCCCCATGAATATGAGATCATCAACATAAAGAGCAACAAATAGCAAGTTATCTTTTTTCTTCTTCACATATAATGCATGCTCATGAGGACATTGCATGAACCTGTTCCCTTTGAGGTAGGTGTCGATTCGGGTGTTCCATGCTCGCGGCGCTTGCTTCAGCCCATATAGCGCCTTCTTTAACTTCAACACTTTTTTCTCCTTCCCGGCTTTCATGTACCCAGGAGGTTGCTCCACATATACTTCTTCTTCAAGCACACCATTTAAAAATGCTGACTTCACGTCCATCTGATAGATTGGCCACTTGAATTGTGTTGCTTGGGATATAAGAAGCCGAATTGTCTCCATCCTCGCGACTGGAGCAAAGACTTCATCATAATCAATCCCAGCCTTTTGTCTATAGCCTTTTGCTACTAGACGTGCCTTATATCTTTCTATCTCACCTTGGCATTCATCTTTTTCTTATACACCCATTTTACTCCTATGGGTTGATGTCCTTTCGGCAGCTCCACCAACTCCCAAGTTTCATTTCTTTCAATAGCACTTATTTCTTCATCCATCGCGGCTTGCCGTTTCTTATCTCTCACTGCTTCTTCAAAAATGATATTCTCAGCATCCGCTAGAAGACATACCAAGTGTACTTCGCTTGTTGTCTCGTATAGATCTTGCAAGCTTCGCATCTTCGGTTGTCTTGGTTCTTCTTCATCATCAGATGTCGGAGGGCTTGTCTGTTTGATTATCGGTGCAGAGGTTGATTCTTCTATTTCTTCCTCCTGCGTTACCTCTTTTTTGTTGTTCCAATCCCATGCGCTTTCTTCATTCACTTGCACATCTCGGCTTACAACCACCTTTTCTTCGATCGGGTCGAATAACTTGAAAGCTTTTGTCTTCTCGTCATACCCGATGAACACGTACTTCTTACTCTTGTCATCTAGCTTGGTTCTTCTTTGATCCGGTACGTGCGCATAGGCCACACTACCGAATACTCTCAAATGTGATACGGTGGGTTTTGTCCGCTCCAAGCTTCCTGGGGTGTTTGATCTCCCATCTTCGCATGTGGGCACCGATTTTGCACATACACAGCACATTGTACCGCTTCTGCCCAAAATTCTTTTGGCATGTTTTTGCTCTTCAACATCGACCGAACCATATCAAGAATAGTCCGGTTTTTCCTCTCGGCCACACCATTTACTGAGGTGAGTATGGTGCAGTCAAGAATCTTCTGATTCCTTGTTCCTCGCAGTAGCTTTTGAAAGCAGTTGACATGTACTCTCCGCCTCTGTCCGATCGTAAGGCCTTGATATAAAGACCAGTTGTCTTCTCTACTTGCATCTTGAATTTCTTGAACACCTCGAGTGCCTCGGACTTTTCTTTCATGAAGTAAACCCAAGTCTTCCTTGTGTTGTCGTCAATAAAGGTGATAAAGTACCTCTTCTCACTGAATGACTTAGGTGTGATCGGGCCACATATATCGGTATGTACCAACTCGAGAGAACTCCTTGCACGATATTCTGCCCTTTTCTGAAAAGTGTTCCTTGTTGCTTGCCAAGTATACACCCTTCGCAAAATTTCTTGGTGTAGTCCATATCTGGTAACCCGTGGACCATATGCTTCTTTGCTAATTCTGTTAGGCCGCCATAATGTAAGTGTCTGAACCGCAAGTGTCACAACGAGACTTTGTCATCCATGTTGACTTGCAAGCACCTTTCTCGCACACTTCTCAAGTTGAGTTTGAACATTCGATTCTTGGCCATCTCCACTCGTGCAAGTAACCGGCCTCCTTTGTCCTTCAAGTGTAACATTCGATCTTTCATGAAGATCGAATATCCCTTCTCTAATAGTTGGCCCATGCTAAGGATCTTACTTTTCATGTCAGGCACATAGTAGACATCCTCAATTGTCCCTTCTTTGTCATCCTTTGAGAAAAGCGTATTTTTCCTCGGCCTTTGACTTGAACCTTCGACGCATCTCCAAATGACACGTGCCCATCTTCTATCTCTTGGATCTCCATAAAGAGATGTTTGTGCCCACTCATGTGATTGCTAGCGCCTGTATCGAGATATCAGACCGAGTCGCTATCAGGAATAATGTCTTTATAGGCCATCATGAGAAACCATCGTCTCTTATCTTCTCTTCCGTGACTAGTTTCGCATTTTCTTCTATCTTTTTGTCAGAGTAGCATTCTTTTGCGTAGTGTCCATATTTGCCGCATTTGTAGCACTGGACATTTTGACGATTTGACCGGCCGCCTCTACCACGACCGCGTCCTTGACCACGCCAATTTTGTTGGCTCGGCTGGTCCTTTTCTTTCGAGTTGTCTCCGCGTCCGCAGCCTCTACCGTGACCACGACCTCCACAGCCGCGTCCTCGACCACGCCAGTTTTGCTGGGCATACATCATCTTGTCCTCCTTGATAGTTGCCTTAGATTGTAAGGCTTCTTCGAGCAGATCTTGTTTCTTCTTCTTCCGTTGCTCATGCGCCTCGAGAGAACCGGCGAGATCATCTATGGTCATCTCCTCCAGATTCTTCGACTCCTCAATTGCGCATACAACATTTTCAAAATCTCGGTCAATGATCGCAGAATCTTCTCCACGACCCTTGAATCGGTTATGGTTTCTCCATTGCGTTTGAGTTGATTCACCACCGTTTGTACACGCGTGATGTAGTCAGATACTCCTTCTGACTCCTTCATTTTCATAGCCTCCAATTCACCTCGTAGAGTTTGAAGCCGCACTTGTTTAACACGGTCGGCGCCTTTGAAGATTTTTGTAAAATCTCCCATGCCTCCTTCGAAGTTTCCGCACTAGCAATCTTCTCGAACCCCGACTCATCTACCGCTTGGAATAAGAAGTAGAGAGCGGTCTTGTCTTTCGTGCGCGTTTCTTTCAACGCCTTTAACTGATTCGGCGTCATGTTATCAGTAGTAGCCAGCTCTGTGTAGCCGTTCTCAACTACTTCCCACGCGTCTTGTGCACCAAGCAACACCCGCATTTTGAATGCTCCAATTGTCATAGTTCGTCTTTGTGAGGCGTGGTAGCGGCATCTGCCCCAGCGGTGTAGGCTTTTGTCCCAGCGGTGTACTCCCGGAATTCGCCATGGCTGTCACCGACGGTCTCACCTTCAGCACTTGTCTTCGCTTTCGGTACTTAGTTTCGCCTTCGCACTTAACTTCGCCTTCGGCAACTTGTCTTCGCCTTCACCTTTAGCACTTGTACTCGCCTTCGCCTTCAGCACTTGTAAGAAGTGGTAGGGGCGGTCTTCGTAGCACACGCAGTGCTCGCCGCACAAGGCACAAAGTCATGTATGTAGAGTACTCATGCAAAGTACTCGCCTTCAGCAAGAAGTGGATTTTGCTGTGCACTCTCTGGCACGCCTTTAGCAAGGAAGTGGATTTGGTCTTCTCCAAGCTTCAAGCTTCACAATGGGAATCACCTCCCAAAGTAATCACCGCACGAAGGAAAAATAATCACACACTGCCCAAGTCATGCAGCACTTCCTTGAGATTTGATCACAGCACAAAGAACTTGCTGGAAGATTTGATCACCTTGAGATTTGATCACCGCCAATGTCTTTTGATTGCTGAGCGCCTCTCGCACTTGCTTCACGCGCTGCCACTGAGCGCTCCTTACGCGCTGCGATCACCGTCAACACGCGTCTTCGATCACTCCACCACGGCTCTGATACCAATTTGTTAGCACAAGAAGAACTAGAAATATGAGGAGGAGGAGTAAGGAGCAAGAGCATAAAGATTTCTTTTCTATCAAATTCTTTCTATTCTTGCTTATTCTTGCTATTCTTACTTATCTTTTCATTCAAGGATGACAACACTATTTATAGACTCCTAATGACTCTTGAGATTCCACACACATTGGAATCCACACACAATGACTCTTAAACTTCCTCACAATGACTCTTAAACTTCTTCACAATAACTCTTGGTAATTACAAACTACATAATGCATTTGACCTCTCATCTCCTTAATTAATATTGTATTGGGAACTCAAAGGGACTTTGTTTGAGTTTATCTTTCAACAAATTTGTTAGCACAAGAAGAACTAGAAATTTGAGGAGGAGGAACAAGGAGCAAGAGCACAAAGATTTCTTTTCTATCAAATTCTTGCTTATTCTTGCTTATCTTTTCATTCAAGGATGACAACACTAATTATAGACTCCTAATGACTCTTGAGATTCCACACACATTGG
>JAVJIF010014482.1:0-100412 GCA_038442645.1 Agave tequilana | reverse complement strand
ATTTTAGCATTGAAAATCACTACCAAATGAAGAACAATAACTAGTTTAAAAGTAATTTTTGAAAAACTAGTTAAAGATCCTTCAAAAACATGAAACCAAATAATTCATCCATGAAGCATGCTAAAAACACAAAAATTGACACTCGAATATATAAAGCTCAAAATATCTCATGAAAATAATGTCATGAGTAAACAAATGAAATGTGAGTATACCATAATCATGTGAGTAGCATTTTCATGAACTTAAGCAATAAGGCTCAAAATAAGCATGAATCTTATTTTATCAAAACATGAAAAATAAGAAATTTATTTTCATAAAAAATAAACTTCTAGGTATATGTATGAATTATCCAATTCTAACAATATGCATACACATCCCAAACATAAAAAGAGTCCATAATGTAAATTGCATGAAGTCAAATGACTCATGGGGTATACATGAATATATTAGATTGAGTACACACTACATATACATGAAGTAAAGCATATAAATAGGCAAAACAAGTGTAAATGAGAGAATCATCAAAACTAGGTTATACATGTGCATATAGTGAGCACAAATGAACAATGAAGTGCAAACATATATGAATCAATTTGTTGCTCACTACTTGTACACGTATATACACAAGTTTTGATAAAACTACATTAAACTAGTATTTACCACATGAAGCCTAAAAACATGAACATGCTAAAGAAATCATCAATGAAAAGCATGTAAATTAAAGTAGGAGTTTAGAGATAGTTACCAAACCAAAGAACTACGCTCTAATTCTCCAAACATGGTGGTTATCCCACCAAACCTCCTTGATAGCGGTGCATCAAATGTGTGTCCATCAAGTCCATGTGCAACCACCACCAAGGCACCATCTCTCTCACGTTTTGTTAGAGCCCGCACCTACATCAAAAATAAAAGGTGAAAATTTTGGTACCATTTTCTTTTGGGTCCTTTAGGTTAGCATTGTAAGGAACCCAAATATTCTTATTAGCAAAATTTAAAGTATTTATCTTATCATAACAAAATCTTGCTAAATGGCCTTTGCGACCACAATGTGTATATTCATAACACCCTAGGATGCATATGTGTATGAGTGTGATCATGACGTGCAAGATATGCATATGCATGATGTGGGTGATGTGCATGAGTATGTGGAGTTTGTTTCTTTGAAAACAAGAACTCCAATCTAGAATGATTAAAAGCACATTTGCTCAAAGTTGAGCTTAAACAATCAATTTTATTTTTCAAAAGTTTAACTTCATTTTTATTAATGGTTGTGGCATGAAGAGCATGATCAACAACCTTTTTCTTTTAGAAATATTTACTTTTTCTTTTTCTACCATTTTTCTTTTTAAAGAGGTGTTTTCATGCAAAGCAATTTCTTTTTGTTTTTCACCAAAACAATCTTATCTTTTAAAGAAGTATTTCCTTTACACATATCATTCATTTAGAAAGCAAGGAAATATTTTCATTTTTTAAACTTTCATTTTCTTTTTCAAAGCATGCAACTTTATTTTTAAAGAATCATTTTCTTTTAACATGCAATCACTTTTATTTTTCATTCTTTTTATTCTTTTTAAGCATGTCATATTTTTTTAGAAGTTGTTGACAAAAGGATGCAAGCTCATTGTAAGACATATCAACATCCTCTTCTAGCTCGGATTCGGTAGTTACCTCAAGGGGGTTATCCCCTTGGACCATGTAGCACACGTTGGAAACGTCACTTCCAACATCCGAGTCGCTCCCCGCATAATATTGTTCATTTTCGCCAAGAGAGATCAAAGAGTTCCATACTACAAAAGCCGAATCAAGATTAGCAACCCTGGATAAATAATCATCATTTAGGGTAGATCTTAAAACATGTAGGGCTTTTGTATTAGCCTCGATATTTTGCCATTTAAACAATAAGAATCTTTAATAGTGACAAAATAAACATGAATCCCTGAGGCTTTGAGGTACAAAGACATCTTAACCTTCCAAGTTTGGATGTTAAGAATGTCAAAAGTGGGAGGTGACATGAAATCCATGGTGTGTGTATAAATATTGTGATTAGCAAAAAAATGAGGATCTTTAACTCTAGGTTGTAAGACCAAATCAAGAGCACACTTGGCTCTGATACCACTTGTAATCACCTAGGGGGTGAATAGGTGATGGCTAATCTAATGGTCAATTAATGCAGAATTAAAAACTATTTAATGCAAACTAAAACTTCTTTGACCTAAACACCAAGTATAACACAAGAGTGTAGCCGGATTCCCCGTGAAGGGCTCTGGACTAACTCCTCAAGATTCCTCTAAATAAGAGTTGAGGTGCCGCGTTGGCTCTCTTGGTTGAATACTAGTGTTAGCAAACACACCCCAAGCATATACAATATGAGCACAAGTATATATCTAGCAATTAATGATGAAAACAATATAAGCATGCAAGATATAAACAAGTAAGAGATAAAGAGAGAGCAATCGCAAACACGGGAGATTTATTTCGAGGTTCGAGCACACTTGCTCTATGTTCCCGCCTTCAACACATTAAGGATTTTCACTATAAACTGATCCCACCGAATCACTCGGTGCTGCAACACCTACAAGGCGAGTTAACACTTGGAACTCCTGGACTCTCTAGTCCCTTCACTCGTTCCGGTAAGAACTACACACGCAAGCCCACTAGCTCGCCGAGGCTGCACCTCAAACACCGAGTTCCACTAGAACCCGAAACAATGCGAACACACACGTCCGCCTCCTCAAAACAAAGATGAAGTCTTTGGTGATCACAACACTTGATTACCTAAAAAACAATCTCACAATAACACTCCTATAGGATGAATATATCAATGGATAGCTCAAGTGTTTGTGAGAAAAATAAGGATGAAATGTGTGGAGGAAAACACAAGAAATCACTTTGAAAACACTCTTGATAAACTTCCCTTTTGATTGAAATATTTGCTCTCAAACAAGTGGAGAAAACTCTGAAATAGATGGGAAAAACTAGGTTTAAAACTCTCCAAAATCTTGGCTAAAACAGCTCTCAAATGGGGTTTATATAGGCCCCAAAAGAATCTGCCCGTTGGCAGCTGACTAGGCCCAGAATGGCCTTCCGGTCACCGGCCAACGGTCAAAAAACTGACCGTTGAGCCTTCCGGTCGACCGCCCGGTCGACCGGGCCCTGAACCAGAGAGCAACGGCTCTCTGGCCGGTCGACCGCCCGGTCGACCGGGGCAACCCGAGAGTGGTTGCCTTCAGTCAGTCGACCGCTCGGTCGACGGCCAACTTATATGGCCGTGTGCACGTTTGTGTGCACGTCCGGTCGACCGCTCCGATCGACCGCCAGAGCCTGGTAGGCAATTTTAAGGGATTGAAAAACTTGGTTTTTAATTCTCAAATAAATCCCATAAATTAACGAAAAATTACAAAAATAGTTTCAGTGTAATACTTTGATAAACAAATAGTTTGAGTAAAATCAAAATATGTTACAAACATTTGAACTATTTTTATAACTTAGAAATTTTGGCTAAAAACAAAAACTGTATTTTTCCATATTGATTTTTCAAAACTTATTTTTTCAAAACTTCTCCAAATACAAAAACAAGATATTTTAAACTCTTTTAAAGCATAGAGTGTATGGATATGATCCACTACACATACATGATGAAATATCTATGTTTTTGACAATAAGCACTAAACATGATTTTGGTTAAAGATATGTACTTTGAATTTCAAAAATCAAACCGGTATTTTTCAAAAAGAAAATTCTTTTGTATTTTTTCAAAATAAAATTTTTTTATGAAAAACTTATCTAAATCAAGAGTGTGTGTGTTTATGATATACTTGAGCAATCCACTAACTATTCTATCCTTTACATTTTAATCTAAAAACAAAATCTTATAAAAACAAACCTAGACTCAAATCTTGATCTTGAAGGTCTTCACTTGAAGTCTTCTCATCTTCTTGACTTAGTCCAAACTTGATCCAACGAGCTAGACTCTTCTTGAGTACTTGATGTGGTCTTGATGCACAAGCTCTTGAATCAAACCGTGCTAGCTCCAAACTTGACTTTAAATCCTTTGTTGAAGCTAAACACCTACTAAGATCTTGATCATAAATTTGAGATTAAATAAACACTAGATCATTAGTACCATAACTACATGAGTTGATCATCATCAAAATTAGAGTGATAGGCCTTTGGGCCAACAGAAACCATAAAAAACTATCACCTCCAACAAATGTGAGAGGCATGAGAAACTTCCTAGAGCATATAGGATTTTATCGATGATTTATCAGGGGCTTCTCTAAAATTGCAAAAACTTTGTGCTATTTATTAATGAAAGGTGCGTGATCGGTTAAAAACAAGGTGCAAGAAGTTATTTGCACAAGAACTAGGTGTAAAAGATATGGTTCAATGTTTAGAGTTCACCTTTGGATCTTGTTTACTTCGAATATGTAGTTGATGTACCTTGTTCCAATCTTCCGCTATAGCATAAAGCTATACCGAGTCGAACCACAAGGAGAGCTAGCGTAGAAGCGTTACGATACACGTGAGAAAAGGAAACGAGAATTCTTCTCTTGCTTAAAAGAATGAATAAAATACAAAGAAATGAATGAAAGAGTGTATGGATATGTTCATAGTGGTAAGTGAAAACAAATCAAGAAGAGGTTTGTTGTATTCACACTAAAAGAAAAGAAAACTCTAGAAAAGATTGATTGAAATAAAACCATGACTAGCTAACCTTAACTACCTTGCTAAAGACTTACTAAACTCCGTGATAGTGATGCGTGCCTCATGTTGATTCATCGGCATGAATACGTCTTGCTTGTGGTCTAATTACTTTCTCACTTGGATGATGGGGATTCATTCTTGGACTTGTCTTGTAGCCTCCATAGATGGTCATAGGCCTACAAATAGACTTTCACTAATGGAATCAAAAGAGCTACACTCAAGTGATGCAAATGAAGAACATAAAACATTCACTAATGGAAGTAGTGAAGTTATACATCAAATAGCATATTGGTGCTTCCATCTCCATATTCCATCAAGGCACTAGTTCGAAGACTAGGCTCCAAGTGAGGCACACATGAATCATATGGAGAATTACAACAAGATCTTGCCAAGAAATGAAAAGAAACCCATCGGAGAAGAGAAAACCATACAAATTGCAAGATGAAGTAAAGCAATCACCCATGAGTTAGAAGTTAGCAAGGTAGTAGTTAGCTAGTTCATGAAGAAAGAATTAGCTACACACCATTACAAAATAAAAGCTAAACATGAATAAATTGCTAGAAAGTAAACAAAGCAAGTAAGGAAAAAAAACAAACTAGAATCAAGCTCAAGTAGAGTAGATGAGAATGGATCAATCCTTGTATAGTCCAAGTTGTCACTCCTTGTTGATACAAGCTCTCTCTCTCATACAACTCTCTTGCAATGAAATCTAGGGAGAAGAAGATCATAGAGAGCTAAAAACCCTAAACAAAAACTATCAAAATACAAAACTATGAACTAAACTCTCTCTCTTCTCTCTTCCCTCTCAGCTCGCAGGTGAAGGTCCAGTATTTATAGCAGAAATGAGAAGCTTCGAGATCAAAGTTTGTTGCCACAAAATCCGGGGCTCAACGGCCAGGATCTTGCCGCGCCCATGCCGCGCCCCGCGGCAAGATCTGGGCCGTTGATCTGGATTTTCTGTTGGAGTTTGTTGAGAGTTAGTTTGGCCACGTGGTATATCCAGAATCTTCATTTGTTGCGAGGATCTCTCTGGATCTGGATTGAGATTTGGCTTTATCTTTAATCTTTTAATTAATCACCTTAATTATTGCTAATTAAGGTAATTAATTGGCTAACTCCTTTTAAGTATGTACCTGCAAATATGTAGAGAAGAGGAGTAAAAATCACTTATTTATTTGTAATATGCATGGGGATTATGATGTAAAATATGCAATATTGGATACTAATCACACCCCCACACTTATTCTTTTGCTCGTCCCGAGCAAAACAAAAAAAAGAAAAGAAAATCTAAGCTACAAATTTTATTGCACCACTTTCGCAGGTGACGCGATTGCACTGAGCATGTGCAACAAGCCGTTAAACCTCTAGGTTACCCTAGAGGAGGAGTGTTGTCTCCTGAGGGTTTTCAGCGGATTACACCACAAAATCCATAAAGAAAGAAGACAAATGTTAGTATTTTGAAAACGCATTTTGAATAAGAGACATGTTTACGAACTATTTTTGCAAAAATATAAGTGATCCTAGGTCATAAGTCCACCTATAATTATTCTTCCTTAAACTTAGTATCCATGCAAGATCTTGTTTTTAATTAAGGTAAGAATTCAAATTGGATTGAATATTTATCTTTCATAAAACCTAGATAATATGCACACCGTGCTCTGTGAAAATTTCTGGGATTTCAACTCCAACCATAAAGCCATTTATTTTTATATATACTTTTTTTTATGCTTTTTTCTTCCCTTAGTTTAGGCTTTCTAGTCTACCCTTGTAACGAGCCTTTAACCGATGACTCCCAAACCAGACGGTCTTAGGGCACCAGATGAGAAAACATCCCTCGGGTTTAAGGTCTCGAGTAGAAAAGGCCACGAAACTAAAGGGGATTATTTATTATCACCGTTAGGCGTGAATAATCATGCTTCTTGAGGCATAATTATCCAGCTTAATAAGTGAGATCACCGTTAGGCGTGAATAATCATGCTTCTTGAGGCACAATTATCCAGCTTAATAAGTGAGATCACTGTTAGGCGTGAGTAACCATGCTTCTTGAGGCATAGTTATCCAGCTTAATAAGTGATCTTTTATTTATATTTTTTTCTTTATTTATATGGCATTTTTGGTCTTTGTCTCCATCCCAAGAAATGTGTAAGTGTAAAGTGCATATTTATCTAAGGTAAAAATTCAAGATAAGAATATCTCACCAATTTTACTTACTTAGCCTATAATTTCCAACAAGATCTATTACTTCAACTATGTTTAAGATGTCATAATTAAGGCTTTCTTAATTTCTAAGATACATCTTAATTTTCTTAAAAATAGATCAAAACTTTATCTCTTATTTCAAAAAGTTTTTATTTTTATATATTTTTTTTATATATTTTATATTTTTTTTTATGTTTATTTATTAAAAGAAGTGTAAAAAAAGAAAATCTAAAAACTCTAAAAGAAGTGTAAAAGAAAGAAATTCTAAAAACTCTAAGTTAGTAAACCCTCCCCCACACTTATTTCATGCATTGTCCTCAATGCATTATGATATATGTATGCATGAAACAAAATGAAAGGGGAAGGAATTATTTACAAAGAATATACAAGTGTAACTCTCACCTGGGCTTTTGGTCGCTTCCCTCTGGCCCGTTTCCCATCATTCCAATGTGTTCTCTTTCTTGAGCTCCATTGGGAAACGGTCTGAATTATTCTAACCCTAGGTGTTTCCAGTTTCAATTGGTTGTTATTTTCATTCATACTCATTCCACCACATCGTTCACAAACAAAGTCCTTATCACCACTCTCACTCAGAATCTCATCACTTCCAATTTTAAGAAATTTTAACTCTTCTCCATATAATTCTTCAAAACTCAAATCAACATCCGGAAGTGGACAATCAGCTAATTTACCCCGAGTTGACTCATCTAAACACATGATCTCATCAGCAAACAAGTCTTCAAAAGATATATCAATTGGAGGTTCTTGAAGAGAATCACAGAATTGTGACTCATCTTTTGAATCCTCACAATTGTCCTCAATAAAGCTAACCTCAAATGTTTGATTTTTTGTTTTGTGAGGCTGTGTGTGGAAGACATTGTGTTCATGTGTCATGTTACCAAAAGTCAACCTCATTGATCCATTCCGGCAATTAATGATTGCATTTGCAGTAGCCAGGAATGGTCGACCCAGAATGACAGGAATTTGTGCCCTTTGATTGGAATTTGACACTGGTTTTGTTTCAAGGACAACAAAGTCAACAGGATAAAAGAATTCTCCAACTTTGACAAGGACATCTTGAATTACCCCCTTGGGTTTAGTAACAGAGCGGTCAGCCAATTGGATGGTCATTTGGGTCGGGAGGAGATCACCTAACCCCAATTGTTGGTACACAGAGAAAGGTAGGAGATTAATGCTGGCCCCCAAATCAAGAAGTGCCCTATTTATTGTAGTCTGTCCTATGATGCATGAAATGGTGGGGCTCCCTGGGTCTTTGTACTTAACAGGAATTGGACCAGTGAGCAACTCATTAATGGATGATGCAAGGAAGACTTTTTTAGGGACTTGGGTCTTCCTCTTCTTGGTGCACATTTCCTTCAAAAATTTGGCATATGATGGCACTTGTTGAATGGCATCAAGAAGAGGGACATTGATTTGGACCTTATTGAATGTTTCTTTTATTTTCTCCATGTGAGCATTTGACTTGTTATTTAGAAGCCTATTTGGATATGGTACTCTAGGCTTATAAGGTTGCTCATCTACCTTTTCTTTCCCCTTGGCTTGAGATGTGGATGGCTCTGCACTAGAGGATGGTTTGTCAAAAGTTGGTGGTATGGGACATGAGGTGTTGGCTTTGGTACTGGATGAGATTGTGAACTAGAAACCTTATTGTCAACTTGTTTACCAGATCTCAGGGTATGAATGGCATGACAGTGACTGGGTCCTGAATCTTCAACTTTGGGATTTAGCAATGGTTGATTTGGGAACAAATTTCTTTGATTCTCAGCCAATTGCCCAATTTGGACCTTCATTTCATTCAACTCCTGCTGCTGGTTTTTTGTTAAGGTTTCTATCATTTGTTTCAACTCAGATATTTCAGAATTATTTTGGGTGGATGTTGAGGATATGGAGATTGGAATTGTGATTGGTAGAATGGTGGAGGATTCTGATAAGACTGATATGACTGTGGGACTTTGAGATGGATGAACATACAGTGAATTCTGATCGAAACTGGATGGATGAAACTGAGCATTGTATGGATATGGAAGTGGTAGCATATGATGCTCAGGACCAGACTGACTCCATGAAAAATTTGGATGGTTCTGCCATCCTGAATTGTAAGTGTTGGAGTATGGATGATGATTGGGTCTGGTCAATACTGCATTCATGTTCTCCTGATATGAGTGGAGCTGAGATAATGGACACTCCTCCAAGACATGGCTAAGGTCATGACAGTTGGTGCAACCTGGTCTAATCAAAGGCAATGGGTTAACCTGGTTGACCATAGAATTCCCTTTTGACTCAAGCAACTCTATCCTCTTCATTAATTGTGTGATCTTGGTTTCTGCAGCTATAGAGGATTCTTTGGAGTGTGTACCAGTTCTGGAAGTGGGGGAGTCGGTTTATCAGGGCATGACTCCCACTGAATGGTTTTCTCAGCTAGGGTTTCAAAGAGATCCCACCCCTGATGTTCATCTTTTTTAAGAATTCCCCTTGGCACATGGATTCTAAAAGTGTTTTCGTTTGGTAATCTAATCCATCATAGATAATCTGGCATAGACGCCATTTCTCTATGCCGTGATGGGGACACAGGGCAAGAAGGTCTTTGAAACGCTCAAGATACTTCCAGAAAGGTTCATTTGTTTCCTGCTTGAATTGCATTATGTTTTTTCTCATGAGGGCTGTTTTGTGGATAGGATAGAATTTCTTAAGAAAGACTTTAACAAAATCCTCCCATAAAGATATGGAACTGACTGGAAGATTATAAAGCCATTTCTTAGCTAAATCCTTAAGTGCAAACGGTATGAACCGTAACCTAACAGCATCCTCAGACAGTTGGAAAATTCTCATCATTTGGCATACCTCTTCAAACTCACGAATAAAGAGGTACGCGTCCTCAGACTCTAGACCATGGAAATGGGGAAGTGTGTACTAATGAATTGTGGTTTCAGCTCAAAATTGTTTCCATTAGGCTCGGGGAGAAGAATGCATGAAGGAATGGAGGTGCGAATCGGATAAAATCGATCCTGAAGTGAGACGTTGTTGGTCATGATGTGAAGTGGATGTGTAAGTGCAAGTGTAGAATTAGGATCACAAAACCACTATCGTATATACAATCACAAACAACGTGCACCGATTACACCAGCGAAAAAGAAAAATAAAAAACACAAAGAAAAAATCAATCCAAGCTTGTCTAGAGTTTCTGGTCCTAGATGACTCCTAAATAGACTGTCACAGGAGGTTTGGTGTAGACTCTGACTATAAGCAAATCAGCCAGGGAAGGGTAAGGTTGGTGGGAGGTTTTCCGTCCGAGGACGTTCCTTAATTAAGTAACCAGCAACCTTCGGGCTTTCGGCCCTCAACCCCTTTCCTAGACACTGATTTTACAGAAGTCAATTTCCAACACTTTTCCCCCTTAGGATAATCTCCTAAGTGAGTCCGGATGTCCCTAGGGCCAACGTCTATTCAAATTTTATTTACAAGCTCGGGATTGTGAGTGCTGGGATAGTGGTTTGCGGGCTAAGGAAAGGGTAATGACCTCCCCACCTTATCTTATTTACAGGTATTGCCCTTAAAATTGATTCGTGCAAGTGTACGATGTAAACAACCAAGAATCACTCAAAGCGGAATTAAATCATACAACGAGTGAGTCCTAGTTTATATGCAATGCGACACGTACCTTGCCTCCCGCACTCTTCAACAGTAAATGTAAAGTAATTGAAAGACACGTGCCTATAATGCAAGATGTCTAAACAATTTTTATCAATTTACACCAAATCTTTTACTGTTGATTAGCAAATATCAGGTGAAGAATACAAGATTTCAGATATATGAGCAGCAGTATTTTGCAGAGATCAAAGCCGTGCAGAAAACAGATTAGTAGTGAACTCCAAAGTGCCGCGTTTCCACGGCAAAATGCCGCGGCTACGCGGCAATTTGGAGGGATCCTGGGCTCTGCTTTCGAGAGCAGAGGCCCAGGTCCACTTGTATGTTTCTGCTGTGCAAAAATTTCTGAATCTTCAACCTGTACCTGCAACAGAGAAGATATATCGTTTAGTTTCTCACTTGTAAAAAATACCGTCGCTCTCCCTGGCAACGGCGCCAAAAATTTGATCGGTTAAAAACAAGGTGCAAGAAGTTATTTGCACAAGAACTAGGTGTAAAAGATATGGTTCAATGTTTAGAGTTCACCTTTGGATCTTGTTTACTTCGAATATGTAGTTGATGTACCTTGTTCCAATCTTCCGCTATAGCATAAAGCTATACCGAGTCGAACCACAAGGAGAGTTAGCGTAGAAGCGTTACGATACACGTGAGAAAAGGAAACGAGAATTCTTCTCTTGCTTAAAAGAATGATAAAAATACAAAGAAATGAATGAAAGAGTGTATGGATATGTTCATAGTGGTAAGTGAAAACAAATCAAGAAGAGGTTTGTTGTATTCACACTAAAAGAAAAGAAAACTCTAGAAAAGATTGATTGAAATAAAACCATGACTAGCTAACCTTAACTACCTTGCTAAAGACTTACTAAACTCCGTGATAGTGATGCGTGCCTCATGTTGATTCATCGGCATGAATACGTCTTGCTTGTGTCTAATTACTTTCTCACTTGGATGATGGGGATTCATTCTTGGACTTGTCTTGTAGCCTCCATAGATGGTCATAGGCCTACAAATAGACTTTCACTAATGGAATCAAAAGAGCTACACTCAAGTGATGCAAATGAAGAACATAAAACATTCACTAATGGAAGTAGTGAAGTTATACATCAAATAGCATATTGGTGCTTCCATCTCCATGTTCCATCAAGGCACTAGTTCGAAGACTAGGCTCCAAGTGAGGCACACATGAATCATATGGAGAATTACAACAAGATCTTGCCAAGAAATGAAAAGAAACCCATCGGAGAAGAGAAAACCATACAAATTGCAAGATGAAGTAAAGCAATCACCCATGAGTTAGAAGTTAGCAAGGTAGTAGTTAGCTAGTTCATGGAGAAAGAATTAGCTACACACCATTACAAAATAAAAGCTAAACATGAATAAATTGCTAGAAAGTAAACAAAGCAAGTAAGGAAAAAAAACAAACTAGAATCAAGCTCAAGTAGAGTAGATGAGAATGGATCAATCCTTGTATAGCTCCAAGTTGTCACTCCTTGTTGATACAAACTCTCTCTCTCTCATACAACTCTCTCTTGCAATGAAATCTAGGGAGAAGAAGATCATAGAGAGCTAAAAACCCTAAACAAAAACTATCAAAATACAAAACTATGAACTAAACTCTCTCTCTTCTCTCTTCCCTCTCAGCTCGCAGGTGAAGGTCCAGTATTTATAGCAGAAATGAGAAGCTTCGAGATCAAAGTTTGTTGCCACAAAATCCGGGGCTCAACGGCCAGGATCTTGCCGCGCCCATGCCGCGCCCCGCGGCAAGATCTGGGCCGTTGATCTGGATTTTTCTGTTGGAGTTTGTTGAGAGTTAGTTTGGCCACGTGGTATATCCAGAATCTTCATTTGTTGCGAGGATCTCTCTGGATCTGGATTGAGATTTGGCTTTATCTTTAATCTTTTAATTAATCACCTTAATTATTGCTAATTAAGGTAATTAATTGGCTAACTCTCCTTTAAGTATGTACCTGCAAATATGTAGAGAAGAGGAGTAAAAATCACTTATTTATTTGTAATATGCATGGGGATTATGATGTAAAATATGCAATATTGGATACTAATCAGTGCGCCATTTAACTTTTTCAATGATTATTTGCATGCGTTCTAATTATTAAAGGAGAAGTTGATTACTATACCACCCATAGTGGCACCAGATTGGAGTCTACCTTTCGAAGTAATGTGCGATGCTAGTGATTACGCACTAGGAGCTGTATTGAGACAAAGACAGAACAAGATCTGACAAGTAGTGTACTACGCAAGCAAGACATTAAATGAAGCACAACAGAATTGCACTACAGCGGAGAAAGAATTGCTTGCTGTGGTATTTGCTTTTGATAAATTCTGTTCTTATCTGATTGAATCTAAAGTTGTTTTATTTACAGATCATTCTACCCTAAAGTATTTGCTTGCAAAGAAAGAGGCCAAACCAAGGTCGATAAGATGGGTATTGCTTCTCTAAGAGTTTGATTTGAAAATTCAAAACAAGAAGTGGGCGGAGAATCTTGTGGCAGACCATCTTTCCTGCATTGAGCAAGAAGAGGACTCCAATGAATTTTCCGTTGGTGATGCTTTCCCTTGATGAATATTTGTTAAGTATCACTGTCAATTCACTACCTTGGTATGCTCGCTTCGCAAATTTCTTAGCATGTGATATTTTTCCTCCTGATCTTTCGTACAAAGGCAAGAAAAAATTTCTAGCAGATGTTAAATACTACTAGTGGGATGATCCAATTCTCTACAAATACTGTGCGGATCAAATTGTGCGAAGTTGTGTGCCAAGAACGAAATGGAAAGCATTCTACATCATTGTTACGCTAGAGAAGTGTGAGGTCATTTTGGTGCAACCAAAACAGCAGCAAAGGTATTACAATCAGGATTTTATGGCCTACGCTATTTAAGGATGCATATGCTCATGTTAAAGCATGTGATGCCTGTCGAAGGATGGAAAATATTTCAGGCGTAACGAGATGCCTCTCAACAACATCCTAGAAGTTGAGTTATTTGATATGTGAGGTATAGATTCAAAGGGCCCATTTCCATCCTCGTTTTCCAATCAGCATATCTTAGTGGCAGTTGATTATATTTCAAAATGGGTAGAAGTCATTGTTTTTCCTTCTAATGATGCGCGGGCAGTGATAAAATTCCTAAAGAAGAACATCTTTACACGGTTTGAAACATCAAGGGCCATCATTAGTGATGGTGGAAAGCACTTTTGTAATCACCAATTTAAGACCCTTTTGCTTAAATATGGAGTAAAGCACCGTATGGCCAAACCATACCACCCACAAATAAGTGGCCAAGTGAAAGTTTCCAATAGATAACTGAAATGCATCTTGGAAAAAACAGTTAACATGTCACGACGTGATTGGTCAGTAAAGCTCGATGATGCTTTATGGGCATATCGGATTTTGTTCAAGACACCAATCGGGATATCCTCTTATCAAATGGTCTACGGTAAGGCATGTCACCTTACAGTTGAGTTGGGACACAAGGCTTTTTGGGCAATGATATTACTCAATTTTGACATGCGAGTGGTGAGAGAGAAAAGAATATTGCAACTCAATGAGATGGAAGAATTTCATAACAATACTTATGAGAATGCAAGGATCTACAAGGAATAGACCAAACAATGGCATGACAAGCATATTATGGCAAGAGATTTCAAAAAAGGGTAGAAAGTACTACTCTTTAATTCTCGCCTCCGGCTATTTCAAAGCAAATTACGCTCAAGATGGTCAGGTCCTTTTGAGGTAACTCAAGTACTACCACATGGGGCAACTGAAATTCATAACCCGACAAAGGGGACGTTCAAAGTAAATGGTCAACAGCTCAAACCATACATGGAAGGCTACTCACCAAACACAATGCTTCCGCCTTGATGAAGCACGTTAAACATGCAGGAAGAAATCTAGCTAATGACTATAACTTAAAGTGCTTTTTGGGAGGCAACCCAAGTTTTCTAACATACATTTATTATATTTCTATTTTTAATTTTCTTTAGCACTAACTTATGTCTTCTGTATGTCAGGTACCCCTCTCTGTAGACTGATCCAATATCCCCAGATGAACCACAAAATCACCACAAACATGAGTACCAAAAGACAGAGCATCGAAGAACCAGAAGTTCGGCCTGGCAACCGAATGTTCGGCCAGCCAGCCGAACTCTAGTAGGTGTTTGACCAGGAATCTTCCAGATGTACACTTTTCAAATTATCTGTTTTTCTGGATCTGTTCCCGAGATATGTAGTTTTCAAAATTGAATTGTTTTCTAATAAATAAAGATCTTGATTTAAAAATAAATTTCTTATTCAAATTTGAAAACTTTGGGATGATTCTCAATCCGGATTTTGTGCATGGGGACATAGCACAATTTAGGTATGGGGGAGGGTCAAATCTTCTTTTTTGATTTTTTTTGAAATCTTTCCTTAAATGTTTTTTTACTTTATCCATTTCTTGTTTTTATCTTCTTTATTTCATCCTCTTAAAAATTTCAAAAAATTTTCAAATTTCAAATTTCAAAACTCCCTTATCTCTTCCCAAGAGCATTTAGTTTCCAAGGTCTTTTAGGATTCAAATTTGAATTTGAAATTTAAATGAAGGGTAGTTTTGGGACAAGGGTATATATATCTTCTTTATAAACTAACTTCAACCTTCTTTTGTTTCTCACAAATCCGAGTCCAACCTTTCAAACCAGAGCGTTCTACAGTCAGGAGAAGGAGTTCCAGATGCCTCAGCCACTAGATCCGCGAAGTTCGAGACAGAAATTCGGCCAGGAAGCCGAAATCTTGGCCAGATAGCCGAACTTTGGCAGAAACTTTTCTCTGAATTCTTCAGGGATAGTAAATGCTCTATTTTTCCTCTTTTACAGTTCTCAGGTTTTCAAGTTCATCATGTCTAAGATTTTTGCTGAGCACAATTTTTTCTTGTATTCGAAGCATTTAGGATGTATTTTTTGGATCAAATAAGGGATAGGAATTGAGATTATTTGTTGCATTCTAATACTTATGAATTTTATGAAATCACCTAGAGGGGGGTGAATAGGTGATAGGCTAATCTAATGAACTAAATGCGGAATTAAAACTTAATTGCTACAACACTTAATGCAACCAACGAGTGTAGCCGAATTCCCGATGAAGGGCTCTGGACTAACTCCTCTTGATTCCTCTGAATAAGAGTTGAGGCGCTATATAAAGCTCTCGTGGTTAAGCACAAGAGAGGCACACAAACACACAAGCATGTATTATGATATAGCAATATGAATCAATGCACAAAGTAATAGAGAGAGTAAGAGTCAATGGATCAAACGTAAACAACAAGATTTGTTTCGAGGTTCGAGCACCCAGCTTTACGTCCCCGCCTTCACCGAGAAGGATTTCCAATCCACTAACTTGTCCACCTAGGACTCCCACACAGGGAACCTCCACTGAGGATTTTGGGGCAATACAATAACCAGGAGTACCTCACTCCTCTCTCAACCAATACAACCTCACCCAGAGGCAATGCAATCACCACCTCACACAAGAGGGGTAGGCCCTTAGCCAAACAATCACAATCCACCTCTTCACAAAGAGGGATACAAATCCAACACCAACTCCACCTCACACTAGAGGGAGAAACCACAATCTCAACCTCTACCAAAGAGGGAGCTAACCACCACTCCAAATCAACCTCTACTCAAGAGGGATACAACAAGTCAAGGAGGGTACAACACTTGGTAGTTTCAACACTTGGTAGTTTCCACAACCACAAACAAATTTTTTCCACAAATAAAAGATCCTATAGATAGGATAGAGTGATATGGCTCAAGTGTGAAAAACAAAGAGTTTGGAAATTAAGAACTCAAAGAAAAACTCTAGGGAAAAACTCTAGATAGAATTGAAAATGAAAATCAAACTAATTCCCAAAGAATTTTTCTTTTCAAATGATTTTCCAACCCCTTTTAAAACAAAGCAAAGATGAATCGTTTTGGCTCTAAAAACACTTTAAAAACTTGCTGGAAGATGTAAATTTTTCTTCTAAAAATTCTTGGCCAAAACTTTAAAGAGATGGGGTATTTAAAGTCCTCCAACAAAAACTAGCCGTTGGGGCTATTTTTCAGCCCTGGCGGCTAGCGGTCGACCGGCCCGGTCGACCGCCAACGGTCAAAAATTTGACCTTTGGAGCCTCGGTCGACCGCCCGGTCGACCGTCCCAACCCAGAGAGCAAATTGCTCTCTAGCCGGTCGACCGCTCGGTCGACCGCTCGGTCGATCGCCCCCACCCGAGAGTGGCGTACTTGCAGTCGGTCGATCGGCCCAAGTGGTTGTCCAAGCGTGCACGTTTTGTGCACGTCGGTCGACCGGTCCGGTCGACCGACTCTAGGTCCGGTCGACCGCCAGAGCCTGGCAGAAAATATTAAGGGACTGAAAAAACTTGATTTTTAATTTCTAAAAAATCCCATAAAATCTCTAAAAATCCACAAAATTAGTTTTAGCATAATACATTGAAATACAAACTTGTGTGAAAAATTTCAACACAAATTTCAAACTTTTTGAACCATTTTTGTGTTATGAAAATATTGCCGAAAAACAAAATCCGTATTTTCCAAAACTTGGATTTTTGAGTTGAAAATTCGTTTTGTCCAAAACTCATTCAAATACAAAAACATGATATAGAAACAACTTTTAGGCATGTTGTATATGGATATAATCCAATATACATGAAACATATATATATTCATGTTTTTGACATTAAATCCGAAAATATGTTTTGTTAAAACACAAAATACCAAACTCATGAAATAGACTATCAAACTAAGTTTGTTTAAATAGTTGAAGCATGTATGTATATAGAATATATTTAATATACATTTAAATAATGTAAACTTGTATTGATACTATCTATTCATGAAAACCAAGATCGGTTAAACCAAAACCGAAAAACCAATACCAAAACATGAAACGTGTGTGTGTTGTGAACTTGAGCATACCACACTATCTAATCTTTACAAATGGATCTAAACATAAACTAAACTAAGTACCGAAGTCTTCTTGATGAACTCCGTCTTCAAGTTGACTCGATCCAAACAGTGATCCACCGAGCTTGACTCCAACGAGTGCTATATATGATCTTTGACGCTCGGGCTCTTGAATCACTATGTGAAAGCTTCTAAACCATCTTTGTTGAAGCTAATCACCTACTAATATCTTGGTTAGAGATCTGAAACTAAACATCACAAAATTATTAGTAAACATAACTACATGAGTTAATCATCATCAAAACTAGAGTGGAAGGCCTCTGGGCCAACAATCTCCCCCTTTTTGATGATGACAAAACTCATGGAGTTATATATGCATGGATTAAAGTTAAGCTTCAAAGAAGCTCCCCCTTAACTCATGCATAGCAATAAACAATAAGATATGCAATGAATTTTAAACATGAAAATGCATAAATATGCATAAAACAAGCTTTTGATATCAAATACAAAACATACTCTTGATACCAAACCTGAAATGCATCAACATCCATAAAACAAGCTTTTAATACCAAAATAAATTATTTCTTCTTTTACATAAACATGTTCTTAAATAATGCTCTTGATACCAATTAGAAGATAATCAATATATAAAAATTCTTGATATCAATAAAGCAATAAGAGAAGTATAAAATAAAAACAACAAGATACTTCTCCCCCTTTTTGTAAATAAACAAATAAAAATCATGCATAGAAAAATCATGCATATAAACTCAAATACTAAATATTTCTCCCCCTTTTTGTCAATCATCAACAAAGGGGTCCAAGTAAACAATAAAACATATTCTTCCAACATGATACCAATTGAAAAAAATATCAATATAAGTGAATCATGATACCAATTGAAAGGGAACAGAAAAAAATTTTAAGAAATGTCAATTTAAGGTAAATGAGGCATTGAAAACAAGTCTCAAAGAAACCAATCAAAATTTTGATACCAAACTGAAAGATATATAGATAGTCTTGATTACCAATTCTTTCTTGATACCAATTGAAAAAAATATTTTGATACCAATTTAAATTTAGCAATTGAAATGAATAGATCAATAGATACCAATTGAAGATATATGGATATCAATTGAAGATAATTTTTCATTAAGAGCATATGATACCAAATTAAAATCAATATCAATTTTCAATCATTTTTCATCATAAAGTATGAGAGTGAAAATCAAAGGTAAACCAAATACCAATTGAAAGATAAAATACGAATTTTTTCCCCTTTATGAAATACCAAATAAAATGATGCATAAGCTTGTATTAGGATACCAATTGAAAACTAATCAATTGAAATATAATATGCATTAAAAATCAAGCTTAGCATAACCCAAATTTGTGCTCAAAGATATAGATATATAGTAAGCACAAATAAAGCATCTATATATGTATGAAAAATAGATACCAATTGAAATTGATATTATATGAAGAGTAAGCATACATATATAAAACATATATATGAGTATACAAATAGAATGTCAATATTGATACCAATTGAAACGATCCAATGATACCAATTGAAAACATAATATGATCAAATGTATAACTCATACTACCTACCACCCATTTCATGCACATGTTTAAAATGATTTTCAATATTAGGCATACAAGGCATGGTCGCCCAACCAATCGCCCGTAAATGGGTAGGGGTTTTTCAAAAAATAGGTTTGAAAATATAGTATGTTTGAAAAACTCTACCAAAGCGAAGAATACGAACTAGTTATAAAAAATTTATAAACTAGTACGAAATCCTTCAAGTAAGGAATAAAATAAAAATATTTTTCATTAAACATGAAACTCACATGATAGCCAACACTCAAAGTCAATAAAGCATGAATATGACTCATGAAACAAAACATGAGTAAATAAGAAGGGTAGGTGTACAAATATAATGTGAAGAACATAATCATGAAAGGTAGACATAAGCTCAAATAGAAATTCCTTTAAAACATGAAAATCATCAAAGTCAAATAGACTTCAAGGTATATGTATGTCATGTACAAACTAAAGTATACATACATATCGAAACATAACGAGTCCACAAAAAGTATATGCATGAAGGTAAGTGGCTCTAGGATGTATATATATAACTAATAGTTTAGACAAGATAGACATATACATGAAGTTAAACATACAATCATAAAAAAACATGTCAAATAAATGGGGAAACAAGTCAAATGTATAAATCATCAAAACTAGGCTATACTAGTACATCTAATGAGTACAAGTGAGCGTTCAAGCACAAACATATAATGGTCTATTTGTGGCTCACTAGTTGTACAAGTATATATCCTAATTTTAATGAAAACTAACATTCAAACAAGTAATCAAAACATGAAGCATGAAAATCAAAACAAAACATGTATGATCATTATGTAAATGCACATGCATTAGATTCATGATATACATATTAGCTAAACAAATGTGAGAACACAAAATATGAGTCCATATTAAACATGGGTGTCTCAAATACTAATCATGCATATCATAAGTCTAATAATCATGGCATATATCATATTAATCATGAAACAACAAAACATGCTAAACATGAATAATATGAAAGCATGTAAATATAAATGGGAGTTAGAGATAGTTACCAAAACCTAGAAGGCAACTCTCCAAGTCTCCAAAACATGGTGGTCTTCTCCACCAAACTCTCCTTGAAAGTGATGCATCCAATATGTCATCTTTAAGCTCGGAACGCATCCACCTTAAGGCACCATAACTCTCACATCATGCGAGAGCCCACACCTACATCAAATACAATAGGGGTGGTCTTTGGTACTCATATCCTTTTGGGTCCATGGGGGTTAGCACCTTTCCTAACCCAAACAAATTTAGTTGCTAAATTTGAATCATGTATGCGATCATAGCAAAATTTAGCAAGGTGGCCCTTACGTCCACAATGTGTACAAGTGTACACATGAGCATACAAGGTGTGATGGATGTGACCGTGGGGGGCATGTTTATGCCGTGGTTTGTATGCATGCATAGATGGAACTTGTTTCTTTCGAAACATAGATTCCAAACGTGTATGATCCTTGGCATATTGGCTCAAAGTGGAGCCCAAACAATCCACACTCTTCTTTAACAAACAATATCATTTACAATCATGAAAAAAGAGGTGCATGCAATAGGTAAGCTAGGTGAAACTACACTAGCATGGCAAACATGAGAATCAATATTACTTTTTAAAGATTTATTTTCATTTAAGCAAACTTCTAAATCTTTTGAAATAGAATCAATTTTTATTTTTAAAGAATCATTCTCTTGTACAACAAAATCAAGTTTTGAAGTTGTAACTTATTTTTCTTTAAAACTTCATTGCAATCATTTCTATTTTTCAAAATCTCATTTTCTTTTAGGGCAAGTTCAAGTTTAGATTTCAATGAATCCTTTTCATTAGAAATCTCCACTTTCTCTTGCAAAATCAAATCTAGTTTTGAACACAAATTCTTATTTTCATCTTTTAGTTCAAAACTCTTCTTTTTCAAAAGATTATATTTTCTAATAATTTTTCACACACAATGGAGAGTTCTTCATTCAAAGTATTTGGATCAACAAAGTCATTGCTTGAAGAACTAGCATCATCACCATCTAATTGAGTTTCCGAGTATACCTCAAGGGAGTCATTCCCTTGAACCATGTAGCATTGTTGCTCGGATTTTCCACTAGATTCATCCTCTGTTTGGATTGGCAATTGAAGCTTGGAGGTGATCAATGTGTTCCACACTGCAAAGGCGGAATCACAGTTAGAAATAATAGAAAGATATTCTTTATTAAGCGTGCTTCTAAGTGCCTCAAGGGCTTGTGCATTGGCCTCTAAATGCTTGCTATCACTAGGGAAGGATTTCTTGGTAATAGCAAGGTAAACATGCAAGTCTAGGGTTTTCAAATACATGGACATCCTAAATTTCCACATGTCAATGTTGGAGACATCAAACATGAGAGGTGACAAGCAATCCATGAGTGTGTGTAAACAATATAAGTGTGGAAATGCAAATGATAGATTAGCTAACCAAAATCACACTCTTAGGTGGTTAAACCTAATATCAAAAGCGTAGGCTCTGATACCAATTGAAATCACCTAGAGGGGGGTGATAGGCTAATCTAATGAACTAAATGCGGAATTAAAACTTAATTGCTACAACACTTAATGCAACCAACGAGTGTAGCCGAATTCTCGGTGAAGGGCTCTGGACTAACTCCTCTTGATTCCTCTGAATAAGAGTTGAGGCGCTATATAAAGCTCTCGTGGTTAAGCACAAGTGAGGCACACAAACACACAAGCATGTATTATGATATAGCAATATGAATCAATACACAAAGTAATAGAGAGAGTAAGAGTCAATGGATCAAACGCAAACAACAAGATTTGTTTCGAGCTTCGAGCACCCAGCTTTACGTCCCCGCCTTCACCGAGAAGGATTTCCAATCCACTAACGTGTCCACCTAGGACTCCCACACAGGGAACCTCCACTGAGGATTTTGGGGCAATACAATAACCAGGAGTACCTAACTCCTCTCTCAACTAATACAACCTCACCCAGAGGCAATGCAATCACCACCTCACACAAGAGGGGTAGGCTCTTAGCCAAACAGCCACAATCCACCTCTTCACAAAGAGGGATACAAATCCAACACCAACTCCACCTCACACTAGGAGTAAACCACAATCTCAACCTCTACCAAAGAGGGAGCTAACCACCACTCCAAATCAACCTCTACCCAAGAGGGATACAACAAGTCAAGGAGGGTACAACACTTGGTGGTTTCCACAACCACAAACAAATTTTTCCCACAAATAAAAGATCCTATAAATAGGATAGAGTGATATGGCTCAAGTGTGGAAAACAAAGAGTTTGAAAATCAAGAACTCAAAGAAAAACTCTAGGGAAAAACTCTAGAAAGAATTGAAAATGAAAATCAAACTAATTCCCAAAGAATTTTTCTTTTCAAATGATTTTCCAACCCCTTTTAAAACAAAGCAAAGATGAATCCTTTTGGCTCTAAAAATACTTTAAAAACTTGTTGGAAGATGTAAATTTTTCTTCTAAAAATTCTTTGCCAAAACTTTAAAGAGATGGAGTATTTAAAGGCCTCCAACAAAAACTAGCCGTTGGGGCTGTTTTTCAGCCCCGGCGGCTAGCGGTCAACCGGCCCGGTCGACCGCCAACGATCAAAAATTTGACCATTGGAGCCTCGGTCGACCACCCGGCCGACCGTCCCAATCCAGAGAGAAAATTGCTCTCTGGTCGGTCGACCGCTCGGTCGACCGTCCAAGCCTTACGGTCGACCGACTGGTCGACCGCCCCCACCCGAGAGTGGGGTACTTGCAGTCGGTCGACCGGCCCAAGTGGCTGGCCAAGCGTGAACGTTTTGTGCACGTCGGTCGATCGGTCCGGTCGACCGACTCTGGGTCCGGTCGACCGCCAGAGCAAGGGACTGAAAAAACTTGGTTTTTTAATTTCTAAAAAATCCCATAAAAATCCACAAAAATAGTTTTAGCATAATACATTGAAATACAAACTTGTGTGAAAAATTTCAACACAAATTTCAAACTTTTTGAACCATTTTTGTGTTATGAAAATAGTGCCGAAAACCGAAATCCGTATTTTCCAAAACTTGAATTTTTGAGTTGAAAATTCGTTTTGTCCAAAACTCATTCAAATACAAAAACATGATATAGAAACAACTTTTAGGCATGTTGTATATGGATATAATCCAATATACATGAAACATATATATATCCATGTTTTTGACATTAAATCCGAAAATATGTTTTGTTAAAACACAAAATACCAAACTCATGAAATAGACTATCAAACTAAGTTTGTTTAAATAGTTGAAGCATGTATGTATATAGAACATATCTAATATACATTTAAACAATGTAAACTTGTATTGATACTATCTATTCATGAAAATCAAGATCGGTTAAACCAAAATCGAAAAACCAATACCAAAACATGAAACGTGTGTGTGTTGTGAACTTGAGCATACCACACTATTTAATCTTTACAAATGGATCTAAACATAAACTAAACTAAGTACCGAAGTCTTCTTGACGAACTCCGTCTTCAAGTTGACTCGATCCAAACCGTGATCCACCGAGCTTGACTCCAACGAGTGCTATATATGATCTTTGACGCTCGGGCTCTTGAATCACCATGTGAAAGCTTCCAAACCATCTTTGTTGAAGCTAATCACCTACTAATATCTTGGTTAGAGATCTGAAACTAAACATCACAAGATTATTAGTAAACATAACTACATGAGTTAATCATCATCAAAACTAGAGTGGAAGGCCTCTGGGCCAACATTTTATAGTCCTACCCTAGTACAAGAGTTTTATGATAGATTTTCAGAAAATAACATTGATAGAAAATTGAAATAAATTGGAGAGGAGATGAAAATTTTGCATTTACAGACTATTTCTGAACTAACGGGTATTCCTATTGTAGAAAGAGGAACTCAAGAACTTGGGAACCTAGGAAACTATATTCATTTAATGGGAGAACATTGCAAGGTACCTCAAGGGGGTGGCATTAGCGCTAAAACAGTATATAGGAATGTGTATGCATTATGTAGATGGTTAAATCGTAATGTCTAGAGTGTATCATATGTTTCATCCTTTTACAACCAAGTTTTACATATTATCTACATTTTGATGACTAAGAAAAAAGAATTTTGCATGTGCTAGACACTATTGGACATCATTGCTAGCGCTAAAGATAAACAAAAGACCTTTATGTCACTACTCATTCTTGTCACATAAATTTGCAAGGAATGGATGCTTAAAGATGAATTTAATCATGCTATAAAAGATAAAATTAGTATTCAAGCTGAAACTATTTTTCCATCTTATAATGCTTTAGTGCAAATTGATTGGGTACCTTCCATGCTACAAGAACATATTCATATTGCATCATCATCATCTAGTGAATCGAAAGAGGAGGATAATGAATTCTTTAATCAACCACCATCCGAAGATAATCATGCATTTATGCATTTAATTTGGGAGGGGATAAAGAGAACATACAAGTTGATAAAGGGGCATAAGAAGAAGAAAATTGAAGAGACACATTTTAGGAAACATCTTCTGAAGGAGGTAGTAGTAGCATGGGAAAGAGAGAGAGAGGCGTGCTTAAGGGGAGTTGTATAGTGGGATTTTTCTTTTTATTTCTTTCTTTATTATTAAATAAAGTTTTTGTGGTAAGTTGACCTAGTTGTAAGGGATTTAGTAACCATAAAACTTAAATTGGATAAGGAATATCAATTTGACGGAATTTTAAAGTCTTTAAGTAGATATGAAAATTTTTAAAATATTATTACCATCTAGAATTTATCCATGTGAATATGCATCTTATCTACGCTTACACATTGGTTTAAGCTTGGGATAATGAGGACTACTTAATACTTAATAATAATAATAATAATAATAATAATAATAACCTTAACTATTGATTAGCTAGATGCTTTGGCCTCAAGAAACCTTTGTATTTACGCGAACGATAGTTAGATAAGATGAAATATATATATATATATATATATATATATATATATATATATATATATATATAATATATATATATATATATATATATTAACAACTCTAATGATCAATTAGTTAAGTATCTTGACCTCAAGAAGCCTTGATATTTACACGAAAGAAAATTAGATTAGTTATATATATGGGGGAAAAAAAAGAAGTGCTTAAAGGGAAATGAAATGGTAATACTTTGAAACTTCTATTAAAAAAAAAAATTACGTATATAAGTTAGAATCAAAATCCCAAGTTAAAAACTATACACATTCACAAAGATGTATAGTATCAGAAAACTTAGGAAGAATGGTGGTACAGGCTAAGATTTAAAAATCTTTACAAAATAGATGATAAAATTCTTGATAAGAGATTGAACTTGATAATGAGAGTTTATAGTAACTAGAGAACTTATACATTAGTGATGCTTACCACTCCAAAAATATTTTGTCTTTCTTTCTTTTTAGTTTTTTTTTTTTTTTTGTTATCCTTCTTATCTTAATCTCTTTTTATTTTTTAAATCCTTTCACCGAATTTTGAGGGTGTTATTCACTAAAAACCCTCATGAGACAACACTCATCTACTAGGGTAACCTAGGGGTTTAACGGCTTGTTGCACGTGCTAAGTGCAATCGTGATTCCTATGAAAGTGAGTTAGGATGTTTATTTTATTTTATTTTCTTTTTAGATTAGGATTTGCTCAAGGACTAGTAAAAATTAGGTATGGGGTATGATGTGTGTAATTTATATACATATTTTACATCACTTTTTATGCCAATTATTTGTCATATTTAATGTTGCATGGGCATTTTGTTAGTATTATTTTGCAGATTTTAGGTCAAGAGCAAATTGAAAGAAAAGAGCGAAAATTGGCGAATTAGTGATATCAAGTGAACAAAAAGATGCAGAAGCAGAGATGGAACATCTCAACAGAACCTCCACGTAAAATCATAAATTTACAAAAATTTGGGACTGAAATGGACCAAGAGTTTGGCCAGTTTATTTCGGCCAAGCAGCCGTGGACCAGTCAACAGAAATGCCAACTCAGAGGTCAACACGAGTCAAAAAGCGGAGCTTCAGTATAGCTAAAAGTTCAGCCCAATGGCAGTAATTTCGGCCAGCTGGTCGTACTTATGCGGCAATTATGGATAGAATTTTTTCAGTAATCCGTGTAAATTAAAAAAACCTAGGTTTTTGTATTCGACTAGTGTTCTACTGATCTCTGTTCTATATAAACGCCACCAAGTCTCCTGTAAAATATACAATTTTATTCTCTCTTTTTTTTGAGTGAAAATCAATAAAATTCTATTGTAAGTCATTAATTCTCAGAATACTTTCAGCAAAAAATTCGTCAAGACTTCAATTTTATTGGTGCTCTTTTACCTTTCTTTTATTTTCTTTTTTAATTATTTTATTCCATGATCTCTTTCAATATTATAATGTGTTCTATTTTCTTAGTTATGAACTAATTTTTCATAACTAGGGGCATGATATAGGGATTATAATGATGATATATGATTATGTTTTATATAAATTCTCTTATGTGTTTTATAAAGTTTACATCTTTTATATGTTAAGTTGTTAAATCTTGTGCTTTTTCTTATAATTGGTGCGCACAATTAATCAGAAGGCTAGGTTAGAGTCCGGAGGAGATAACTTAGCAAAAGCTTCTAGGATTAACAACTATAACTTGAAACGGTGAGACGTAAGAGTTATGCAGTCAAATATGAATATCCATCATATTTAATGCATCTTCTAACTAGCAATCTACTAGATCAAGAGATTGTGAATTCTAGATTTAGAAGATAGAATTGGTATTGTTCGAGAGAAAGTACTGATTAGGATAGAGAATTTCGATTGTTAGCATGATTAGGATGAATTAGCATAAGCATAATATTTTATCTGATTACAATTACCAAAATCATTACCCTAGTTCTTTTCATAATTAAAATAAACCTTTTTAGTAATAGTTTAGTTACAACATTTTTCAGCTAAATTGATTATTCAAATAGAACTAGAAAAGATTAAGTTGGTACATGAACAACAATCTTCGTGGGAACGATACTCTACTCACTATTATATTACTTGAAAACGATTGGTACACTTGCCATTCGAATCCGCACATCAAGTCACACTGAACTTCGAATCCCGTGACCCCGAGAGTGATGACTGCTCGGAGCCCAGCTAGGACATTCTCATACTCAGCTTCCTTGTTGGATGCGAGGAAGTCGAGAGTGAAGGACTGTTCGATGACGGAACCATAGGGGGTGATGAAGACGATCCCAATGCCTGCTCCCTTACAATTTGAAGCTAAATCCACATTCAGAATCCACCCTTTTAGTTATTCAGCATGCTCTGTAGCTCCCGCGGTGAAATGAAAAATGAAGTCGACTAAGACCTGGCCTTTGATCGCTGTCCTTGACTCGTATCCGAGTCTGTAGGATCTCAGTTCCGAGGCCCAATTCGAAATTCTCCCGGTTGCTTCTGGGTTTTCTACGATGCTTCTTACGGGGTGCTCGGTGAGAACTGTGATCGAAAAGGTCTGGAAATAGTGATTGAGCTTCCTTGAAATAATGAAGAGAGAAAGTACCAGCTTCTCTAGCCTTTGATATCTGGTCAGTGGGCTGTTCATGGAATGGTGACATAATACACTGGCTTCTGGATGCCCTCATCTTTTCAAATTAGGACCCCGCTCACCGCTGGCTCCGAGACCGCGAGATAGAGAAATAGTGTCTCTCCTGAGAAAGGTTTCGACAATAGGGGTAGTGAGGATGGGTACTTCTTCAGTCCCTGGAAAGACGTCTCGCATTCCTCGTTCCCGCAAAAGTCGGCTCCATTCTTCTTTAAGACTCAGGAAAATGGCCTATACTTGTCCGTGGACCGACTGATGAACTCATTGAAGGATGCAAGGCGCCCGTTCAGCGTCTGGACCTCTTTCACACAAGTGGGTGACTACATGTTCAGAATTGCAAATATCTGGTTAGGGTCTACTTCGACGCCCCGTTGAGTGACCAGATATCCCAAGAACTTCCTGGAGGCCATCCCAAATGTGCATTTTTGGGGTTGAGCTTTACCATATATTGCCTAAGGAGGTTGAAGGTTTTATCTAGATGTTGAAGGCGATCCGCGCGCTGTACACTCTTCACCAACATATCATCGACATAGACCTCCATGGTGCTCTCGATCAGCTCTTTAAAAACTTTATTGACCATTCGCTGGAAGGTGACTCCTGCCTTCTTGAGTTAGCAGTAGATTTACCAACCAGTGGTGAAAGTTGTTTTGTCTTCATCTAGTGGGTGCATCTTGATTTAGTTATAGCCAAAATAAGCGTCCATGAAGCTAAAGAGCTCGTAGCTCGTCATTGCCTCCACTAGTTAATTAATCCTCATAAGATAATAACTATCTTTCGAGCAGGCTTCGTTAAGGTTGGTGAAGTCGGTGCAGACTCTCCACTTTTCATTCTTTTTCTCGACGAGGACAGAATTAAAGAGCCAATTGAGGTAAACCGCCTCTCGGATGAAACCTGCATAAAGTAGGTGATCGACGTTGTCGCTGATGGCGCGACTCCTTTCTTCATTCACTCTCTTGAGCTTCTGTTTTATTGACTTGGCATCTGCCATGAGAGAAAGCTTGTGGCAGATGACCTCATAGTCGATTTCGGGCATATTGAGGGGATACCACGTGAATATGTCTGAATTTTTCGACAAGAATTGTTTGAACAGTGTGTTTTCATGAGCGTGCAGGGCTGAGCCTATCCAGAGGGTCCGCTCGGCGTGTCTGGGATCTATTTTGAATGTCTCGGGCTCCTCCTCGATCTTATTGTCGAGGTTTTCTGGCTCGGCAGATGAGTCGAGATCTCGGCTTTCACCGTACTGTGATTGTTATCGATCAGCAACCCTCTTCTGCTTCTTGTTGACAGGAGAGTCTTCACTAAGGCTTTCTTGGGGGTCTTTTGCGCCCAGTCCTACCTCTTTCGAGCCACTGCAGCTACTATGCTCGCCATCGCCTGGTCACCCCTGATATTGGCCATTCCGGATGGTGTAGGATATTTTAGTAATTGATGATGGGTAGATGTGAATGCTCCCATCATCTGGATCCACGGTCTCTCGCGGATGGCATTGTAGGGGAATTGGACGTCGATGACACAGAATTTCATCACCACATTAAAAGGGTCAGCGCGAAGTGGGAACTCAACTGTGTCGGGGGAGAGGGCTTCGCTCCCGTCAAAACCATAGAGGAGCGACTATGTCTGGGGGTTGATTAGCTTCGGGCCTGCTCGGGAGTATCCTTCTAGAGCGTGGTCGTAAAGGATGTTGATGCTACTCCCCCCATTCACCAAGTTTTTTTATACTTTGCAGCATCCAACGTGTACTGTTACGAATAAGGCCTCGTTGTGCAGACAGAGCATGGAATAGGAGTCTTCTACTGAGAAAGAGACTGGCATGCCAGGAGAGGTAGGAAGGTGAGTCACTATTGTCGGGTAGTCGTCCCTCCAAGCTTCATTGACGTAGATGGTGTTCTCCTTAGTGGTAGTGCCTTCTATATGAGAGTTCTCGAGCGTTCACTTCCCTGTATTGGATGAGGGCGATACTCGGGTGTTCATCCGTGGTCCCGAGCTGCCTCTGCGTCCTAATCTCCGAGGGCAGTCTGGGGTTAAGGATGAACTCTCGAAGAAATTCCTCCTTTACGAGGTCCTGAAGGTGTCATCGGAGGGTTCAACAGACCACTGTGTGGTGGCCCCTCCTTTCATGAAAGGCACAGTAGTCCGAAGATCCAGACCCTTTTGGGTTAGGTGGGAGAGGTCTGGTCGGACGCTTGACCCATGGCTGGTCCTTGATAGCATTGAAAACGTGATCGATGGGTACTCTGAATGAGATAGAATCGGGCTCCGCTTCGTTTCCCTTACAGGGTTCGTCAGTGTACTTGGAAGGCTTTAGGACAGCGACGGAGTTGTGGCTCAGATTCTTCCTCGGGGGGGACTACGACTTCAGCCTCTCGACCTCGGGCCCTTGTCTCAGGGGCTACTAGATGTGGTCCGAGTCGCCTCTTCTATCTGGATGTACTTCTACGCCCAGACAAGTATATCTCTCATCTTGGTGACTTCATTCTTCACCAGATGCTTGTAGAAGGGGTTTGAGACTTGCAGTCCGCTGATGAAGGCGGCTGCGACCACGTCCTCATTACAATTATCTACTAGGGCCATCTGACTCTAGAAGTAATTGTCGAGTTCTTCAGACTCTCCCCGAATTTCATCTTTGACCGTGAGGAGGTGGTTGTTGTTCCTTCGAAATTCCCTGTAAGAAGCAAACTGGTTGAAGAATGCGTCGGTCACGTCGTGAAAGTTTCAGAGTGAGTTCCTCAGGAGGAAGTAAGACCAGTGGTAGGCAACGCCCTTGAGGCTGGACGAGAACGCTCGGCATAGGAGAAGATCGTCGTGAGCGTAGACCGCCATTTTACCGTGATACTGGCATAGATATAGGAGGGGTCAAAAGTTTCTGAGTAGTGGTCAAAGGTCAGCACCACGAACTTCTTTGTGAAGTGGACAGTGGTAATTTCTTTCGACAATGGTGAGTCAAAGGATCTCAACCCGTTGTACTCCATTCCCCTTAGAAACTGTTAGCCTGCTTGGTTGAGCCGCTCTTGAACCATATCCACGATATCCTCTATGCAAGGGAACTTCGAGGTTCGGGAACGTTCTGAGTTCCTGGAGTCCATACCCTTTTCATAGGTTTCTGACCAGTTGTGCCTCAAGCTTTCGGAGGAGTACGTGGATCCCCGAGTGCGTGGCGACGACAGGGGGTCTGTACGTTTCTTCCCATGGTAGGAGAAAGCTGCGACTTGTGCTGCGGCCCGATTTGCTTGAGCAGTCGCGCTCTTTTTCATGAGCAGCTGCTTTGCGTAACTGGATCATCTCTATTTGCTGACTTTCCATCTGCCAAACAGGCTCTCTATCTGCCCCTGCATGGTAAAAATTATCTGGAGGAGTTGTTCGCAATTGAACTGGGGTTTGGGTTCCACCGTTTGCATTCGAAGTGGTGAGACGATGTTGGAATACGAATTTTCAGCATCGGAGATGTGGACGTCAGATAGGTTGAGCCGACGGTCCGCAGGCTCAGGCGCTTCGATAGTCTTCCCCTTTCTTTCGGATCGACAGAGGCGGCTCGGTGACACTCTTCCTGCAGGGAGCCATATCGGTCGTGTGAAGCTATTTAGAGGAAAGGATATGGTGTTTGATAGCAAGAGATATCAAGGGTATGATTTCGATTATCTCAATGAAAACACCAAATATAGTGGGTAAATTTCTAAGAAATTAATCCATGCACCAAAATAATGAAAAAGAGATAATTAACTCGAAATCAGAGCACGCACAAACGCACATAACTTACGTCAAAATCCGAAATGGGAAAAACCACGGAGAAAGAGAGGAGAATTCTAGTATAACAATGGTGATTACAGGTGAGCTTCTCTAGTATGCTAGGGTTTCTGGATTCCGATCATGATCTCCTCGTTAGGAGGGAACTCTAATTTATACAGGTAATCTCTACAGGATAAAGTGATGGGGTCGCATTCAATTTGAATACTTAAAATCCTCATCTTGATGGTAGTTGAGCTGAACATTCTGATTTGAATCGAGATAAGGGAGAGTCCATCTCTATCTAGTAATCTGCAGCTTTCTGTAGATAAGAATGAATTTTTCCCGAGGAGCAACTGCCTCGTTTAGATGATGATTATGCTTAAAAATTGTGGTCTTCCTTCAACCGATTTTATTTCTTTTTCCACTTATCCAACCTGCTTGAAGTTTGAATTGGACGGAGAGTCAGGATCAGGTGCTCTGAAAGTGGCCATGCATCACGCATCTCTTGGAGGCCAGATAGACATGTGTCACAATCTTGGGTGGGTCAGAAAGTGACAACTACAATTACTATCCAAACATTGAAAACTTACTTACGCAAAACTCACTTGTAACTACAAAAGAGTTTTTCACTAATCACTTAGTCTTACGTCCACTTGCATGCAAAGAGAGAGTTGGAGTTTGTGTGCTGTGAAGTGAGTGGGAGCATAAGCAAAAGGCGAAAACATGTAGCCTTAAAAAGAGTAGTGTAATAACACTTTGTTTTCTAGTGTGGAAAACTAATTGCATCCACTTTAGTTTTTGTTTCTCTCTTTTGTGCCCACCCTCTCTTCACTCCCCAACAAATTCTTTCGGCCTCTACCATCTGAGTTTTCTGCAGAAGTTTCAGTCTTGAATCTTGATTTCTCGATCGTATAGTCCTGCATGAACGCAGTTTTGAAATAGTATTGGTACTCCAGTGATATTTAATTCTATGAAAAAGTAATCAGGCCACTAGATATTCACATTTTCGACAGAATTCAGTAAGCAGCGGTGAGACACTACAGCAGAAATGGACTTTAATGGCTGTTTAAAACTGTCGTTAACGAGCGGCAACAACGGTGGTTTTAAACCGCCGTGAAAACACCTCATTTTAAAAAAAATATACTATTTAACGTGATCCCCTTTTCGTCATTCTCGTCCATTCTCATTCTCGTCGGTGATCCCCTCGTCCTCCTCGTGATCACCTCGTCCTCTCTTTCCATCCTGCCTGGTGATCCCCATCTTCTCTTAGTTACAATAGATATAAATCAGAACAAATATAGATATCATAATCAGCCCCAAAATTTGAATTCATCCAACAATTTATGAACTCACCTTGATGACGAAGGAGAGAGATGAATTTGCCTTAAACGATTTGTCGCCCTACGTACAGTTATTACGCAGATCGACCTGCGCGACAAGGTCACCTTGGGGGTTAAAGGGGGCGGTAGCTCCTTTCTGAGGGCTAGGGATGAAGCCCTCGGACTAAAATTCCTTTGAGAAGTCCCTTTTGTAGATCTCCCAGCGAGGGCAAAGCAGAGAGAGATCGCCTTGATGTGTCGCTCGGTGATCGAACTCGCTTTGATGAACGAGGGGAGAGAGAGATCGACTTGATGAACGAGGGGGGGAGAGGGATTGAACTCGCCTTGATAAACGAGCGTAAGGAGTAAGAGATGATCTGAAAACAGAACACAGAACTGTGGATCACTGTCGTGACTGATCAAAATTGATTTCAAAATGCCTTCCATTGCGGTTCTTTTTAGAATCACCGTAAAAGGTTACTTTTTACGGCAGTTATTTTAATAACCACCGTAAAAAGTAGAAAGATAAAATTGTGTATTTTTCAACAAATTCAAAAAATGCTACCTCCTTTTGAGCTTTTATGATGGTCCTTCAAAGAACCCCCGTCAAACTAACATATTTAATAACCGCCTAAAAAATCGAAGGGTAAAAACCGCCTTTTGAGAGTAGCAGATATTGACACCCAAACAATTGATTAAGGTACTCATAAAAAATTACAAAATGTGTCATCATTTTACCCCCGAGAAAAGTCTAAAATGCCCCTCTTTGTTCATCCTTCATCCTCCTTTTGCGGCGACCGTTGACGGTCCCCCGCCCCCGCCTCTTTCCCCCTCTTTCTTATGCCTTTGGCTGCTTCAGTGAAGATCGAGGGGGTGATGTTCATAGCCGATGACAGGTTCAGCGGCTGTCTCCAGCACACTGACTTGATCTCGTACCCATCGACAGAGAGAAATAGAGAGAAGAAAGTAGTTGATGTGGGGGGCCTATAAAAGCTGATGTCGAAGCTACAATACACCGTGAGGCTGATCGCCAACATTGCGAAGATCAATGTGCAGAGGATCAGGAAGTACCGGCAGCTTAAGGCCATGGAGATTATTGCGCATGCGTTGGAGAGGGTTAGTGATGAGAAGTTGTCCGGGGTTATTTCACTGGATTCGCTCGTGTCAGTGTTTTGTGATTTGAAGAAGTTCAAGAAGGAATACAAGTTATTCAATCTTGCAGCATGGTCAGCTCACTCGCGAGCCCATTGCTTGTTAGGTTGTTTAAAGGGTGGGAGCCGCTGCAGAATTGTTGGCCCAGAGGCCTTCCACTCTAGTTTTGATGATGATTAACTGTAACGCCCCGATCCGGCGGGTACGGAGACGTTACTGCGACGTATATACGCAGGTCAGAAATACCCTCACGTATACACGCTAAGCATCAGTACAGGCAAGAATCAGAGTGCGGAAGCACGTGGTGCATTATACATTCAACACATGAGTACAGCTACAAAGTTATCACCAGATGTGATAAATATTACAAGAATATTAGATCACCAATATGGCGCAATTGTGAGAATACAAGAAGATGTACAAGTATGGACAGTACAAACGATGGCTCAGAGTCATAGCAGAAGAACTCTAGAGCCGCACAAGGAGGCCAGGAAGGATGGGGCTCTGGACGGTCTGCTGGAGATCCACGCTACCGCTGCGCCACACTGATCAGCAACAGGGGGAAATCCACACGCTCCAAGACCTAGACATGAGGATCCAGAGGAGTCAGAACTCCCCGGTGAGTGATGATGCGAAAGCCAGGTGGCGAGCATAGGTAACCACACGTGTATCGATAAATCTGGATCATAAACATGAAAACCGTGTCGTAGGCACAAGCATACATGAGCAAGTAGATGTACAACATATGATATCAAGCAGGGAAGACTCATAGTATGATCAGATAAGAGCAGGAGACTAATGGAATAGAACACGAGTGGTGAAGCAGGATATAAGCAGGTATAGTATAATAATCATAAAACCGAAAATCTGAAATAAAATCCGATACAAGCAAACATGGCAAAGCATACTACGGATCCATAGCTGGCATCTTTTATTATTATTTGTCCGACCCATATATCTTGGTATGTGTCCTGGTGTACATCTCAACACACATACATCCATATATAAGTAAGTCGAGGTTGTTATTGGAAACCAACGGGGGTATCAACGAACAATGTTTACAGTGGGTCCCGTACATACCCTGGACCACGGCCCAGGATTGTTCCGTTGCTTGGTGGACGGAACCTGCCGCAAGGCAATCAGGAGGGTCTTATAGAATGCCCTTAACAAGATGGTACCAGGAAGGAGGGAGCCAGCACTCCCCTCGGTCGCCTGGAGGCCCACAGGTCAGACCGGAAGTTTTAGTTGTACAACATGCCTAGTGCCACTGTAAACACGAACATATATTGATAGCCGCAAGTTTCCCCCGACCCGATGAAAGTTGTTCCTTTTTTATGATTTATTATGTAATTGTCAATTTACGGGAATAGCAGGTGCAAGACATGATCAGGAGTTCAGGAGTACATGAGTACCATAAATTCAGGTCACTGTATATGTATAATACAGAATAACATGCACAAGATTCAATTCACTGTATGTAATACAGGATAAAAAGTATATTATTCCCGTAAATGTGATAATCACAGGTCAGGTATTAATATGTCAAGAGGCAAGTGATAAGTCATGTCATAGTAAGAAGCAAGTGTCAAGTAGCAAGTCGGGTGTCAGGTGATGACACAACAGTTGACAAGTGATATAGACAGGTGTCGGGTATTAGCATGTAGATGGTAGGTATCAAGCAAAAGCATGTCAAGTGTTAATATATCAAGTGTTAACATATCAAGCATGTACTTGTCAAGTGATAGAATAATAGCTGAACACGATTAAAGAAAGTGTTAGTTCCAAACAGTATAAATCGTGAATAATACAAGTCGACCAGATGAAATGGGAAAATCAAGAGAAAAGCGAGAACACTCGCCTAAATCCTTAGAAAACACAGTGAAATCCCGATCTCCGAAATCCAGGAAACCAACGCGTCAACGCGTTAGAAAGAAAGTGATAGAGAGAGGAGAAAATCAAGAGAGAGAAAGAGAATGAGAGAGAGGAGAGAGAAAGTGAGAGCTAGAGAGAGAAGTCTATGGAGAGAGAGAGTGTACATGGAGAGAGAGAGTATGTACAGTGGGACGCGAGTTTGAGAGTGAGACACGGGGGTCGCAGACGCGGGGGTCGCGTCGCGTAGATGCCACAAACGCGAGGTTCGAGACCCGCGTGCAAGTCAGGACACGAGGAGAACGCGGACGCGGTCCTGGGTTCCGCGGGCATGGGCTCCGTGTCGCGTTGATATAAGAATGACACAGACGCGGGCATGAGCTCCGCGCCGCGTCAATACAGGAACGCGAAGGCCGCGTTATACAAGTATCAAGAACGCGAAGATTCGCGTTAAGGAATTGCCTACACGCGGGGGTGAGATCCGCGTCAGCAATTAACAGAGAAGGAGAGAGAGACAAGGAATTAAAAGGGAAAGTGGGACGTAGGAACAGAGAAAGTGAGAGACACAGGGAAGATCAAGGAACAGAGAAGGAATGGAAAAAGAAGGAAAAAGAAGAAGAAAGAAAGAAAGAAAGAAGGGAGAAAAGAAGAAGGAAAGAAAGAAAAGAAAAAAGAAGAATGGAAGGGGGATGGTCGGCCAAGGCCGGCGGTCACCGGCGACGGCCGGAGTTGGCCGGAGTTGGCCGGAAACCGGTAGCCCAAGCGATATGTGAAGGGGTGCAAGTGTAGTTCATTTGGTGAAAATAGAGTTTTAGAAATGGTGTTTCGGAGAGCGAAGCAATAACTCGTCAGAAAGAGCACGACGAGGAGAGGAAGATGGCATGGTCGTTGGTGGCTAAGGCGGTGTAGGTGGTGGTGGAGATGGAGGAGAAGGTGGTGGTGGAAATGGGTCATTTGGTGGAAAGAGAGGAAGAAGAAGGTGGTGTGGTGGTGGAGTTATGGTTGTAGTTGTTGTTGGAATGGAGGAGATGGAGGAGAAAAAGATGGTGGAATATGTGGTGGAAATGGAGGGGAGAGGTGGAGCATGGAGGGTGGATGGCCAAAGGAAAAGCAAGGGCTGCTGCCATTTGCTTGCTGGAAACGAAAGAAAGGAAGGAGAATGAAAGAAGGAAAAAAGAGGGGTGGTTATATAAGGGAGAAAAATTATATAATAATATTGCCATCCAATGAAACAAAAGAGGCTTCACAAATGGGACTTGCATCTCCATTTAAAGAACCTGCGTCCCCATGAAATGAAATCCACGTCTGGGGAAAAATAGCCAGAGCGGAGATTAACTCTGCGTCCAGAAGGAAAACGCAAGATCGCGTTTATCAAAAAGGACAAAAATCAGATTTGACTTGATTGGAATTGATTAGCAGTGTATTAAATGCAGTATGGAGAGGATCTCTGCATTAAATGCGGAATCCAGGTTTGGTGAAACTCGCGTCTAGCGAGGAGAGAGAAAAAGTAAAATATCTGGATAAAATTCCGGTATCTGGGAAAACACCGAAAACTCCGGAAAAGTCCAAAAATAAGGTAGCTTGGAAAGCCTCCCAAAAATTCTCAAAAATAATAAATATTATATAAAGATTTTTGGTGAAATCGGTTTTCAAAAATTCAATCCCATTTTTGAAATAAAAATCTTGAAGTCAACATTGACACCGGTCTACACCGGGTCGGCCGGATTTTGATAAAATCTGAAAAATCTCAGAAAATGCCTGAAAGAAGAAAATATAATTTTAAGAAGAAATTCGAAAGCGAAATCCAGAATTTGATTCCAATTGTAAACTAAAATTCCTGGAATCAACCAGTGATACTGACCGACACCAAATCCAGTGGAATTTCGATAAATTTAGAAAATTCTCAGAAAAAGTACTTAGATAGAAAATGTGATTTTAAGAAGTTACAGGAAAGCCGTTTTTAGAATTTCAACTCCGTTTGCAAATTAAAAATCTGAGAATCGATCCACGGTATTGGTCGACCCCGGTTTTGAAGATTTTCAACTTAATTCAGAAAAATTCTAGAAAATCACGAAAAATCTAGAATATTAAAAAATGATGTTTGAAACTGAAATCGGTCAAATCAGAATACCAGAAAGTCCAAATCGAGCAATACTCTAGGATCGGTCCCCGGGTTCAGAGAAGGGCAGACTCTGAGTCCGTGAATCCTGATCCAAGACAAAACGATCATATAAATAATTCATAATACAAAACAAATATAGGAAGTAAATCAAAAAAATACGATCAGGAAATATGAATACGCAACTAAGTACGTATTCGGGGAGCGGGGTGTTACACTCCATCCACCTTATAAAAAAATTGCGTCCTCGCAATTTCGATAAGGGGAAGATGAACACAGAAAGGATAGGAATGAGGATCATGCCAATCAAGATATGAATAACTGTGGGCTGTTCTCTCAAATCGACTGAACAATAAACTCAAGACTGAGACATCTCTGCCCTTCTGTCGTATAGATACATCCTCTGACGGTGCCATATTAACACTGATCTGCTGTCTGCTTATAAAAGAACACTGTCAGAACTTCAAAAGATTAACTCATTCTGAATAATATAAAGTGAGATAACTTGGTGAGATAATCAATAATACTTCAATCAGACTGTGAACCAAAGCTGCTGAAATCCATAAATATAAAATCCTGCATGGCATGATGTTGTCCTTGATAAAGAGTCTGCAGTAGAATTACTAATGTGCCACATACATATTAATTCCCCGGGAATAAACCAGAATCCCCAAGATAAAGAAAACCTTGATAATGCTGAGTATAAATCAAGAAGACCAATAATTAAGAATTTCCGTAAACTGGGCGTTGCTAATTCTGAAAGACGTAGTCAAGAATATAGAATAACTGTGAAGAATTCTGAATACTGACTTTTGAATGATAACCCGATTGCAGATGAAACACGTTTAAGATATCTGGGCCCTGCAAGATTGGCCGAGTGGATCATTCATAAGGATCGTGGCGATAGCTCAAATGCAGCGATAAAACCTTGTTCAGTGGATCCATGAAAACACGTTAGGCAGAAGAAATCCGAGGAATAGGCTCGAGTGCTAAGCACTGAAGGAACTAGTCACGGGCAAAACAGGCCTAGGGGAGGCTATCGCGTAGCACAGCTCAGGTGTTAAGCATTAGGGTGCGGCGAAGCTAACGCTCTACGAGGCTCGCATATGGCGAAGCTCACGCGGCGAAGCCAGCGCGTAACACAACGCTAAATGCTAAGTACCAGGATGCAACAAAGCCCACACCCGGTTAGGTTCACGAGTGACTAGAACACAACCCTCGCTTAGCGAGGCTAGCGGAGCCCATGGTCCACCAAATCAGTAAAGACTGCCAGAAGTTAGTGGCTCTGAGAACACGGTCAAGAAATCATAATAATCGAAACGTGTCCCGAATGCTGTCTTCTGAATAATAACCTGACTGCAAATCAGCTCTGAGAATACCTGAGTCCTATAAAAATAGTTGAAGAAATCATGATCGCTATTGGAGTATTCTAAATGAAAAATACCATAACTCTGTCTGCCGGAAGTCCTGACTCTGGGATACTGCTATATACTGACACTCCTCCTGAAATGATACAGTCTACCTGATTATATAAGCGATGACTAGTCCACTTGATGTACTGGTCTCCCATGATGTATCCATAAATACAAGAATATAATGCGAGGCCGAAGATCTGTCCAATATAAAACAATGTGATGTACCAAAGTCGAGGGATGCCAGAACATAATGAGAACGAACCACATCTGCCCTGCTGTTACCTTACTAGTCTATACATATCTTAAGTTGGCATAAAGATTACGAAAATCAGAATAGTAAAAATAGAAGAGATAGAAATCATGGAATAGGGAGGTAGACACGGACAGACTAAGATTGGTGATGATAGTGCAATGAGAATGATATGATATAGAGAATTTACCAACTCCCGGACATGCTAAAATAGGGACAATGGTTATGGTCAGTACTTTCAGGGTTCCCTTTTTTTTCAGATATTGAGCATCCCTTTTTCTGTTCTCACTCTATCAATATCCTGACTTCCTCTTCAGTCAGATTATTGTTTGCCTCCTTCTACCATGTGTCCTAGTTCTTGATCTCTTTTGTGTATGACTCCATGCTTGATGTTGGGGATGGAGCGAGATTATTCTACCAGTAGGTCCTGGATTCTCTCCCAATGGTGATATTGGATGAATTGGTTTGTTCGGTGTAATGTTCTCTGCTTCCTTGAACAGACAGTCACTTTTCAACTAATCTCCGGACTCGTATACGACATAATTCATAACCTTTCTGGCGGTTGCGTTGTAGGTGCCCGGCTTCAGACAATACCCACATGTCATATGCTGAAGGTAAGGTTGGAGGGATGGTTCAGCCAGTGGTGCATCCAGAGGCCTGTCTGAGCCTTCACTTCCATCAAATAAGAGGGTCTCTTTGCCAACTTCATCGGCATCTCATCCTGATCTTCCTTCTCTGGGTCCATTCTACTTCCCAGATGATGACAAAAAAAACTTGAGAATACTTCTTGGGCTGCTTGGGAATAAGAGACATCTTGATCCTCATCTTCATTTCTCATTAAAATATTACTTGCTCGGTTCTCCTTGTCATCCACCATGTAAGACACCGACCGACTATGCCTTAGGAACTTTGCAGCGCACTTATTTACAATTCAATCTTCTTACTGCAATTTAATAAATCGTTCCTTCATTTCTTTCTGAGCTATTACAGAGAAGAATCTTCTCATAGAAATCCTTCGAGAACCAGTCCCAAGTGATGAGCTTTTCTAGTCTCGCTGCTTCCGCCAACCACTATGTTTTAGCTACATCTTTCCACTGAATCTTGGTCATTTCCACTTAGTTCTCGTCAGGGATTCGAGTTGCCTTCAGGAGATCCGTCATGTTTACCAGCCACTGCTATGCATCTAGGGCTCCTCCATGCTTGAAAAGATTGCCGGCTATACTTTTCTAAAATTCGACATGTTGCCTGGTTTCTGTTCCCGGAGTGCAACCAATGATTCTTGGTGCGGGACCTTCGTCCGTTCTTGTTAGTTTTTTCATCATATTTTGTAGGAATTATCAACACTTCCTCCATTAGGGCCATTCTAAGAAGAACCAGAACCGTTATGATTTTCCCGTCTTTTCATGTCCGAGTTGGTCTAAGAATAATGAGAAACTGAAGTATGAAAGGATGGGAGAACTTCAGGATTCAAAGGCAAGATTGTCAAGAGAGAATGGATAACTTTTTACTTGTAGTTGGATTGTATAACCAAGACTCATGCATTCCAGTTACAAATTTCTTTACCATTAATTTGCCGACTGGTTGTACTGAGGATGTGAGAGCCTAGGCTCTGATACCACCCTGTAACGCCCCGATCCGGCGGGTACGGAGACGTTACTGCGACGTATATACGCAGGTCAGAAATACCCTCACGTATACACGCTAAGCATCAGTACATGCAAGAATCAGAATACGGAAGCACGTGGTGCATTATACATTCCAACACATGAGTACAGCTACAAAGTTATCACCAGATGTGATAAATATTACAAGAATATTACATCACCAATATGGCGTAATTGTGAGAATACAAGAAGATGTACAAGTATGGACAGTACAAACGATGGCTCAGAGTCATAGCAGAAGAACTCTAGAGCCGCACAAGGAGGCCAGGAAGGATGGGGCTCTGGACGGTCTGCTGAAGATCCACGCTACCGCTGCGCCACTCTGATCAGCAACAGGGGAAAATCCACACGCTCCAAGACCTAGACATGAGGATCCAGAGGAGTCAGAACTCCCCAGCGAGTGGTGATGCGAAAGCTAGGTGGGAGCATAGGTAAGCACACGTGTATCGATAAATCTGGATCATAAACATGAAAACCGTGTCGTAGGCACAAGCATACAGGAGCAAGTAGATGTACAACATATGATATCAAGCAGGGAAGACTCATAGTATGATCAGATAAGAGCAGGAGACTAATGGAATAGAACACGAGTGGTGAAGCAGGATATAAGCAGGTATAGTATAATAATCATAAAACTGAAAATCCGAAGTAAAATCCGATACAAGCAAACATGGCAAAGCATACTACGGATCCATAGCTGGCATCTTTTATTATTATTATTCGTCCGACCCATATATCTTGGTATGTGTCCTGGTGTACATCTCAACCACATACATCCATATATAAGTAAGTCGAGGTTGTTATTGGAAACCAACGGGGGTATCAACGAACAATGTTTACAGTGGGTCCCGTACATACCCGGGACCACGGCCCAGGATTGTTCCGTTGCTTGGTGGACGGAACCTGCCGCAAGGCGATCAGGAGGGTCTTATAGAATGCCCTTAACAAGATGGTACAAGGAAGGAGGGAGCCAGCACTCCCCTCGGTCGCCTGGAGGCCCACAGGTCAGACCAGAAGTTTTAGTTGCACAACATGCCTAGTGCCACTGTAAACACGAACATATATTGATAGCCGCAAGTTTCCCCCGACCCGATGAAAGTTGTTCCTTTTTATGATTTATTATGTAATTGTCAATTTACGGGAATAGCAGGTGCAAGACATGATCAGGAGTTCAGGAGTACATGAGTACCATAAATTCAGGTCACTGTATATGTATAATACAGGATAACATGCACAAGATTCAAGTCACTGTATGTAATACAGGATAAAAAGTATATTATTCCCGTAAATGTGATAATCACAGGTCAGGTATTAATATGTCAAGAGGCAAGTGATAAGTCATGTCATAGTAAGAAGCAAGTGTCAAGTAGCAAGTCGGGTGTCAGGTGATGACACAACAGTTGACAAGTGATATAGACAGGTGTCAGGTATTAGCATGTAGATGGTATGTATCAAGCAAAAGCATGTCAAGTGTTAATATATCAAGTGTTAACGTATCAAGCATGTACTTGTCAAGTGATAGAATAATAGCTGAACACGATTAAAGAAAGTGTTAGTTCCAAATAGCATAAATCGTGAATAATACAAGTCGACCAGATGAAATGGGAAAGTCAAGAGGAAAGCGAGAACACTCGCCTAAATCCTTAGAAAACACAGTGAAATCCCCGATCTCCAAAATCCAGGAAACCAACGCGTCAACGCGTTAGAAAGAAAGTGATAGAGAGGAGAAAATCAAGAGAGAGAAAGAGAATGAGAGAGAGGAGAGAGAAAGTGAGAGCTAGAGAGAGAAGTCTATGGAGAGAGAGAGAGTGTGTACATGGAGAGAGAGAGTATGTACAGTAGGACGCGAGTTTGAGAGTGAGACGCGGGGGTCGCAGACGCGGGGGTCGCGTCGCGTAGATGCCACAAACGCGAGGTTCGAGACCCGCGTGCAAGTCAGGACACGAGGAGAACGCGGACGCGGTCCTGGGTTCCGCGGGCATGGGCTCCGCGTCGCGTTGATATAAGAATGACACAGACGCGGGCATGAGCTCCGCGCCGCGTCAATACAGGAACGCGAAGGCCGCGTTATACAAGTATCAAGAACGCGAAGATTCGCGTTAAGGAATTGCCTAGACGCGGGGGTGAGCTCCGCGTCAGCAATTAACAGAGAAGGAGAGAGAGACAAGAAATTAAAAGGGAAAGTGGGACGCAGGAACAGAGAAAGAGAGAGACACAGGGAAGATCAAGGAACAGAGAAGGAATGGAAAAAGAAGGAAAAAGAAGAAGAAAGAAAGAAAGAAAGAAAGAAGGGAAGAAAAGAAAGAAGGAAAGGAAAGAAAAGAAAGAAGAATGGAAGGGGGATGGTCGGCCATGGCCGGCGGTCACCGGCGACTGCCGGAGTTGGCCGGAGTTGGCCGAAAACCGGTAGCCCAAGCGATATGTGGAGGGGTGCAAGTGTAGTTCATTTGGTGAAAATGAAGTTTTAGAAATGGTATTTCGGAGAGCGAAGCAATAGCTCGTCGGAAAGAGCACGACGAGGAGAGGAAGATGGCATGGTCGTTAGTAGCTAAGGCGGTGTAGGTGGTGGTGGAGATGGAGGAGAAGGTGGTGGTGAAATGGGTCATTTGGTGGAAAGAGAGGAAGAAGAAGGTGGTGTGGTGGTGGAGTTATGGTTGTTGTTGTTGGAATAGAGGAGGAGATGGAGGAGAAAAAGATGGTGGAATAGGTGATGGAAATGGGGGGAGAGGTGGAGCATGGAGGGTGGATGGCCAAAGGAAAAGCAAGGGCTGCTGCCATTTGCTTGCTGGAAACGAAAGTGAAAATCACCTAGAGGGGGGGTGAATAGGTGATAATGCTAATCAATGCACAATTAAAAAATATGAAGCAACAATCTCACAATGCAAGTGAATATAGCAATGACAATCAAGACCAAGTAGTAATAGCAATGAAAGTAGAGCAAGAACAAGGAAAAGTAAACCAAACGCAAACACCAAGATTTGTTATCGAGGTTCGAGCACCCAGCTCTACTTCCCCGCCTTCCCAGAAGGATTCCAACCACTTCCACTATCACAAAGATGTCACAAATACACCGGAGTACCCAACTCCACAATCTCAAGTACAAGCAATCTTTGAGTAGTCAAAAGACCACAAACTCTCTCTTACAAAATTCTCTTCCCTTACAAAGGTCCTTAGAGAATTAATGAGTAGGAATGAAGCTCTTGTGTGTAAGGAGAAAAGAAAATGAAATCAGAGAATTCTTGAAAACACTTCAGAAAATGAGAAAGAATTTCAGCACAAAAACCAAGAAACCAAATCTTTTGAATGCCTTAAACTTTTGGAAATTTTGAGAATTTTTCTAGTAACCAAACTCTCCCTAAACACCCCTATTTATAAGAGAGGGCTAGGGTTTAGAGATAAATCATTTTTAAGGCTAATCAGAATGTATTAAAACCAAAACATGTCACTTAAACACACTTAAGTGAGAAAAGGACAAAAATAAATCTGCTCAGAAAACTAGCCGTTACTGTTCAAACGGCTAGTCCAGTCGACCGGCCCGGTCGACCGCTAGTACAAAGAAAATGACCGTTGCAGGCTACGGTCGACCGGCCCGGTCGACTGAAACAAACAGAGAGCTCTGCTCTCAGACCGGTCGACCAGGACGGTCGACTGTCCAAAGATTTCCAAACGTGCACAGATTTGTGCACGTCGGTCGACCGACCCGGTCGACTGACTTCTAGTCAAGTCGACTAGTCAGAAGACTTAGTCGACTGGATGAAGTCTGGAAAGGACAGAAAAACAGTTTTAAAAATATTTTGAAAAATCTTTTAATACTCCTAAAATCACCAAAAATAGTTTTATCATTTTGCATTGATATATAAACATGTGGTAAAAAGTTTAGCTCAAATATCAATCAATATGAACTATTTTTGACTCTTATCATTTTTACCAAAAACCAAAAACTGTATTTTCTAAAACTTGGATTTTGACTAGAAAATACGTTTTGTCCAAAACTTCTCCAAATACAAAAACATGATATTTAAACATTTGAAGCATAATCCTATATTCATGAAACATATGTATATCAAAGTTTTTGTCACAAATTCCAATACCAAAATAAGTTTTGATAAAACACAAACTTAAAAACACATAATTATGTATATCAAAATAAGTTTGTAGGTAGAAGATTGTATACAAACTATTTATGTTAGGAAATAAGATGTGCGCAAAAACGTGTGTGAAAGAGCTTCAAACCTATTCACTATTCTTTAACAAAATTCTAAACTAAAAACAAATCTAACAAATTGTCTTGAGCAATCTTGAAGTCTTGAGCCATGCGATGCCTTACTAGAGCCTTCTCTTCTATGTTCCTTCCTTGATGTGCAAAAAGCCTTCTTTGCTTCATGAACCTAGAAATTCTTGCAATAGCTAAGCAATGGCCTCCAAATATGGTACTAACCTGAAACTTATCTAAACAAACTAATTAGTACCAAATAGCACTTATTTGTTTTGTTATCATCAAAACTCTAAACAAATGGAGAGTGTAACCTTTTGGGCCAACAATCTCCCCCTTTTTGATGATGACAAAACAAATAGGCTATAAACAAATGTATAGGGGAGGAGAAAGCTCCCCCTCAAATTATGCTATATTAAACAAAGAAAAACCATGTAACTTGTAATTTGTAAGTAAACATCATGAAACCAAAAACCAAAAACACTTGCAAAATACTTAAACTCAAATTACAAGAATTCATGAAAACACATCAAAAACTCAAAACATATATAAACTCATATGGAACCAAAACCATATGAACTCATATTTTCATACATAAACTCATTCTCCCCCTTTTTGTCATACATCAAAAAGGGTTAAGAAAACATTTTATTCAATAACACAAACATTAAGTTCACCACAAATGAATGAAAATCTAGCAAAATCAAGTGGTTTAGTGAAAATATCGGCAAGTTGCAAATCCGTAGAAACATAATCAATATCTATATCTCCTTTCTCAAAATGATCTCTAAGAAAGTGATATCTAATCTCAATGTGCTTGGTCTTACTATATTGATTTGCATTCTTTGTCATATGTATAGTACTAGTATTATCACAAAATATTTTTATATGGTTATAATGCAAGTCATAATCAAGGAGAGTATGTTTCATCCAAAGGACTTGTGCACAACAAGCCCCCGCGGCAACATACTCCGCCTCGGCGGTTGAGAGAGCTACGAAATTTTGTTTCCTAGAGGACCATGAAACAAGACAATTACCAAGAAATTGACATGTCCCACTAGTACTCTTTCTATCTACTCTACAACCCGCATAGTCGGCATCCGAATAACTCATCATTGAGAAATCTCCGGTTTTCGGATACCATAGACCCATTCCAATCGTTCCTTAATATAACGAATAATGCGTTTTACCGCAATAAGATGGGACTCTTTGGGACACGATTGAAATCTAGCACAAAGACACACTAAACATGATGTCCGGCCTACTTGCCGTCAAATATAAAAGACTACCTATCATGCTTCTATATAATTTAATATCAACATTTTTACCTTGGTCATCCTTATCAAGCTTGGTGGTAGTTGCCATGGGAGTGTTGCAAACCTTTGAGTCTTCAAGTCCAAACTTCTTTACGAGTTCCTTTGCGTATTTGGCTTGACATATGAAGTTCCCATCTTGCAATTGCTTGATTTGGAGTCTAAGAAAGAAATTAAGCTCACCCATTGAAGACATTTCAAATTCACATTGCATAACCTTTTCAAATTCCTTGCATAAAAACTCATTAGTAGATCCAAAAATTATATCATCAACATAAATTTGCACAATTAAAATATCATTATCAACATGCTTAGTGAATAGTGTTGTATCTACTTTGCCTTTGATAAAATCATTTGAAATGAGAAAACTAGAAAGCCTTTCATACCAAGCTCTTGGAGCTTGTTTCAATCCATGCAAAGCTTTATCAAGTTTAAAAACAAAATCGGGATGAACATGATCAACAAAACCGGAAGGTTGAGCAACATAAACTTCTTCATTTATAAAACCATTCAAAATGTACTTTTCACATCCATTTGAAAAAGTTTAAAATTTTTGAAAGATGCAAAAGCTAGTGTCATCTGTATGGCTTCAAGCCGTGCTACGGGTGCAAAGGTCTCCTCAAAGTCAATTCCCTCAACTTGAGTGTAACCTTGGGCCACTAACCTAGCCTTATTCCTAATCACATTTCCGGACTCATCCATCTTGCTTCTAAAGATCCACTTAGTACCAATTATTGGTCTATCGTAGGGCCTAGGAACAAGGTGCCAAACTTGGTTGCGCTCAAATTGATTGAGTTCCTCTTGCATGGCTAGCAACCAATATGAGTCCGCCTCGGCTTCGAGGATGCTTTTGGGTTCAAAATGAGAAATGAAAGCAAAATTACCACATAGGTCATGGAGTTTGGAGCGAGTTGTTACCCCTTTGGATGCATCACCTAAGATGAGCTCCTTGGGATGATTTGTGGCATATCTCCAAGCTTTAGGAAGCGGTTGAGAGCTTTCCTCTTTATCCTCTTGAACGTCACCAATTGGTTCTTACTTGTCATCTTGAGCGGGTGAGTCCTTCAAGGATAGTCTCTCCATGTCTTCACCTAATGGTTCAATCTCTACAACATTCTCAACAAACACATTAGATTCTTCAAATTTAACACGCATGGATTCTTCGATGGTAAGTGAAGATCTATTGAATACTCTATAAGCTTTACTAGTTGTAGAATATCCAACAAAGATTGCTTCATAAGCCTTAGCATCAAATTTACCCAAGTTATCTTTAGTGTTCAAAACAAAACACTTGCAACCAAAAACTTTGAAATATGAAACATTAGGTTTTCTAGAATGATACATTTCAAAAGATGTTTTGGAAGAATTTTTATATAAATAAATACGATTTGATATATAGCATGCGGTGTTTACGGCCTCGGCCCATAGATAATGAGGGAGGTCATACTCACTTATCATTGTCCTAACCATCTCTTGAAGTGTTCTATTTTTCCTTTCTACAACTCCATTTTGTTGTGGAGTTCTAGGACAAGACATTTCATGCTTAATTCCCTTTTCATCGCAATAAGTCATGAAGAGTTGGTTAACAAACTCACCACCTCTATCACTCCTTATTTTCAAAATCGGAAAACCTTTTTCTTTTTCAACCCTTTTTCGAAAAATTTTAAAATGAGAGAAAGTTTGATCTTTGTGTTCCAAGAAGAAAACCCAAGTGAAACGGGAAAAATCATCAACTAAAACAAATGCAAATCTACTACCATTTAAGCTCTTAGTTTTAGTAGGTCCAAAAAGATCCATATGAATTAATTCTAAAGGCCAAGTTGACATGATATCCTTGATTGGTTTGAAGGAAGACTTGATTGTTTCCCAAGTTAGCACGCACCACAAATGCGGTCTTTCTCAAACTTCAAGCAAGGTATACCCTTCACTAAATCCTTAGAATTAATCCTAGAAAGATGTTCAAAAGATGCATGCCCTAATCTTCTATGCCAAAGCCAAGAATTTTCATTAAAAGCATTTAAGCATTTAGTAGAACATTTCACATTAAGCATGTCAATAATATAAACATTATCATCACGAAAACCGGTAAGAATACAATCATTGGATTTAATGTCAAAAATCTTGCAAGAAGTATCATCAAAAACAACTTTAAGTCCACGGTCACAAAATTGACTAATACTAAGCAAATTATGTTTCAAACCATCAACAAGTACAACATTTTCTATAATGGGAGATGCACCAATTTGAATGTTACCTATACCGATGATAGTGCCTTTGGAGTCATCCCCGAAGGTGACGGAGCCACCTTCCTCGTACCTTGATAGGGTTGTAAAGTTATTGATATCCCACGTCATATGTCTTGAACAACCACTATCAAGGTACCACCGCTCCCTACGTCTTGGAGCCTTGGTGTGTACCTACATCAAATAATTTAGGACTTGATTTTGGTACCCACATCTTCTTGGGTCCTAGAGGGTTAGTTTCATTAACCCAAACAAGATTATTTGATCTATTAACTTGGTCATAGCAAAATTTAGCCAAATGTCCATTCTTACAACAATATGTGCATCTATATACTCTACCATATTTAAAAGCATAGTGAGTGTGTGATTTGTGAGCATGAGAGTTGTGAGCATGAAAGGATTTAGCATGAGAAGTGTTATGTGTAGTGTGAGCATGAGTAGACTTAACATGTAAATCTTTAGTGTGCTTTTTAGAAAATTTTTCCTCAAGTTTCTTAGTGTTAAAAGCACAATCTTTCAAAACTTTTTCAAAATCAACCATTTTAGTTTTTAAAGAAGAAATTTCTTTTTCATCAACAATAGGAGATTTTCTTTACATGAAACCTTGTAGGCATTAAACTCATTTTGAATAGAAATAAGATTAGAAGAAATATCATCCTTTTCTTTAGAAACCATAGCAAGTTGATTTTTGAGAAATGCAACTTCTTTTTGCAATTTATAACATTCAATCTTCTTATTATCATAAGTTTCGGAAAGTTCAACAAAGGCATGAGCAAGAACTTCCTTACTTAATTCATCATCTTCATCATCAAGAGGTTTAGGGGTTACCTTTGGTGTGTTTTCCATGAAACACATATTCGCTACATCCGCCTCTTCCTCGAACTCGCTTTCCGAATCCCAAGTTGCCTTGTACGCTTTCTTTTCTTCCGATTTCTTTGGCTTGAAGGAGGAGGTCATCTTCTTCTTGAACTCCGGGCAATCCGCCATGATGTGTCCGGGCTTTCGGCAATTGTAGCATATGATTTTCCTCTCCTCTTTGCCTTCGAATTTCCTTCGGAAGTTTAGCTTGTTCCTCCGGTACATTCTCTTCACATTGCGAACAAGTAGTGATAGCTCCTCATCTTCTTCCTCATCTTCTTCATCGTCCTCAAGAGTGGATGAAGATTTGAATGCCATGGACTTTTTCTTTGGTGGAGCGGCCTCTTCTCTTGCTTTCTTTTCCATCTCATGGGTTTTTAGGTTCCCAATGAGACTAATGAGGTCCATCTCATCCTTGTCGTTCAATTCTTTTAGGGTGGTAGCCTTGATCTCCCATGATGTAGGAAGAGCCCGAATCACTTTCCGCACCTTTTGATCATTGGAAATCTCATCACCTAAAGAAGAAAGACCATTAGTGATTTTAGTAAATCGAGTAATCATACAATCTATAGATTCATCATCAATCATTTTAAAAGACTCATATTGGGACCTCAAGAGATCTATCTTAGCTCTCTTGACTTGTGAAGTCCCATCGTGTGTGACCAATAAGTGTTGTCAAATCTCATAGGCGGATTGGCAATGAATTACCCGTGTAAGGTCATCCTCATTCAAGGCGGTTAAGAGGGAATTTTGGGCCTTGGAGTTAGCCCATATTCTCTAAAGTTGAAGTCGGTCCATGTGCTCTCATCACTATCGGGTGCAACATAGGGTTTGGTCAAACTAAGCTACCTAAGGATTGCAAAAAGATAGTCATCCTAACCTTCCAAATAGGGAAGTTGAGTCCATCAAATTTAGGAGGGGTTTTGATGTTATCGGCCATGTTTACTAGTGATGACAAATGGAATGCAAATGTTGATTAGCAAATTTAAGGATCTCTCTATGGATGTTAAGCCAAAAACTAGAGTCCAAGCTCTGATACTAATTGAAAATCACCTAGAGGGGGGTGAATAGGTGATAATGCTAATCAATGCACAATTAAAAAATATGAAGCAACAATCTCACAATGCAAGTGAATATAGCAATGACAATCAAGACCAAGTAGTAATAGCAATGAAAGTAGAGCAAGAATAAGGAAAAGTAAACCAAACGCAAACACCAAGATTTGTTATCGAGGTTCGAGCACCCAGCTCTACTTTCCCGCCTTCCCCAGAAGGATTCCAACCACTTCCACTATCACAAAGATGTCACAAATACACCGGAGTACCCAACTCCACAATCTCAAGTACAAGCAATCTCTGAGTAGTCAAAAGACCACAAACTCTCTCTTACAAAATTCTCTTCCCTTACAAAGGTCCTTAGAGAATTAATGAGTAGGAATGAAGCTCTTGTGTGTAAGGAAAAAGAAAATGAAATCAGAGAATTCTTGAAAATACTTCAGAAAATGAGAGAGAATTTCAGCACAAAAACCAAGAAACCAATCTTTTGAATGCCTTAAACTTTTGAAAATTTTGAGAATTTTTCTAGTAACCAAACTCTCCCTAAACACCCCTATTTATAGGAGAGGGCTAGGGTTTAGAGATAAATCATTTTTAAGGCTAATCAGAATGTATTAAAACCAAAACATGTCACTTAAACACACTTAAGTGAGAAAAGGACAAAAATAAATCTGCTCAGAAAACTAGCCGTTACAGTTCAAACGGCTAGTCCGGTCGACCGGCCCGGTCGACCGCTAGTACAAAGAAAAATGACCGTTGCAAGCTACGGTCGACCGGCCCGGTCGACTGAAACAAACAGAGAGCTCTGCTCTCAGACCGGTCGACCGGGACGGTCGACCGTCCAAAGATTTTCAAACGTGCACAGATTTGTGCACGTCGGTCAACCGACCCGGTCGATCGACTTCTAGTCAAGTCGACTAGTCAGAAGACTTAGTCGACTGGATGAAGTCTGGAAAGGACAGAAAAACAGTTTTAAAAATATTTTGAAAAATCTTTTAATACTCCTAAAAATTACCAAAAATAGTTTTATCATTTTGCATTGATATATAAACATGTGGTAAAAAGTTTAGCTCAAATATCAATCAATATGAACTATTTTTGACTCTTATCATTTTTACCAAAAACCAAAAACTGTATTTTCTAAAACTTGGATTTTGACTAGAAAATACGTTTTGTCCAAAACTTCTTCCAAATACAAAAACATGATATTTAAACATTTGAATCATAATCCTACATTCATGAAACATATGTATATCAAAGTTTTTATCACAAATTCCAATACAAAAATAAGTTTTGATAAAACACAAAACTTAAAAACACATAATTATGTATATCAAAATAAGTTTGTAGGTAGAAGATTGTATACAAACTATTTATGTTAGGAAACAAGATGTGCGCAAAAACGTGTGTGAAAGAGCTTCAAACCTATTCACTATTCTTTAACAAAATTCTAAACTAAAAACAAATCTAACAAATTGTCTTGAGCAATCTTGAAGTCTTGAGCCATGCGATGCCTTGCTAGAGCCTTCTCTTCTATGTTCCTTTCTTGATGTGCAAAAAGCCTTCTTTGCTTCATGAACCTAGAAATTCTTGCAATAGCTAAGCAATGGCCTCCAAATATGGTACTAACCTGAAACTTATCTAAACAACTAATTAGTACCAAATAGCACTTATTTGTTTTGTTATCATCAAAACTCTAAACAAATGGAGAGTGTAACCTTTTGGGCCAACAGAAAGAAAGGAAGGAGAATGAAAGAAGGAAAAAAGAGGGGTGGTTATATAAGGGAGAAAAATTATATAATAATATTGCCATCCAATCAAAACAAAAGAGGCTTCACAAATGGGACTTGCATCTCCATTTAAAGAACCTGCGTCCCCATGAAATGAAATCCGCGTCTGGGCAAAAAAAGCCAGACGCGGAGATTAACTCTGCGTCCAGAAGGAAAACGCAAGATCACGTTTATCAAAAAGGACAAAAGTCAGATTTGACTTGATTGGAATTGATTAGCAGTGTATTAAATGCAGTATGGAGAGGATCTCTGCATTAAATGCGGAACCAGGTTTGGTGAAACTCGCGTCTAGCGAGGAGAGAGAAAAGTAAAATATCTGGTAAAATTCCGGTTTCTGGGAAAACACCGAAAACTCCGGAAAAGTCCAAAAAATAAGGTAGCTTGGAAAGCCTCCCAAAAATTCTCAAAAATAATAAACATTATATAAAGATTTTTGGTGAAATCGGTTTTCAGAAATTCAATCCCATTTTCGAAATAAAAATCTTGAAGTCAACCGTTGACACCGGTCTACACCGGGTCGGCCGTATTTTGATAAAATCTGAAAAATCCCAGAAAATGCCTGAAAAAAGAAAATATAATTTTAATAAGAAATACGAAAGCGAAATCCAGAAATTTGATTCCAATTGTAAACTAAAATTCCTGAAATCAACCAGTTATACTGACCGACACCAAATCCACTGGAATTTCGATAAATTTAGAAAATTCTCAGAAAAAATACTTAGATAGAAAATGTGATTTTAAGAAGTTACAGGAAAGCCGTTTTTAGAATTTCAACTCCGTTTGCAAATTAAAAATCCGAGAATCGGTCCACGGTATTGGTCGACCCCGGTTTTGAAGATTTTCAACTTAATTCAGGAAAATTCTAGAAAATCACGAAAAATCTAGAATATTAGAAAATGATGTTTGAAACTAAAATCGGTCAAATCAGAATACCAGAAAGTCCAAATCGAGCAATACTCTAGGATCGGTCCCCGGGTTCAGAGAAGGGCAAACTCTGAGTCCGTGAATCCTGATCCAAGACAAAACGATCATATAAATAATTCATAATACAAAACAAATACAGGAAGTAAATCAAAAAATACGATCAGGAAATATGAATAATCAATTAAGTACGTATTCGGGGAGCGGGGTGTTACACTAACTCATGTAGTTATGTTTACTAATAATCTTGTGATTTTAGTTTCAGATCATGTAACAAGATATTAGTTGGTGATTGCTTCAAAAAGAGGAGTTTGGAAGCTTTCACTTGGTGATTCCAGTCCCCGAGCATCAAGATCTTACATAGCCTAGCTTGTGGATCACGGTTTGGATCGAGTCTACTTGAAGATGGAAGATCGTCAAGAAGACTTAGGTATCCTAGTTTAGTTTGAGTTTAGATTTATTTGTAAAGATAAGAATAGTTGATATGCTCAAGTGCACAACACACACGTTTTATGTTTGGATTTGGTTTTCATGAATAGATTGATCATAACAAGTTTACTTTATTTTTATGTATATTAGATGTGCTCTATATACATACATGCTTACATGACTTATACAAACTTTGTTTGACATACCTATTCATGTAGTTTTATGTTTTGGTATTTTTAACAAAACAAAATTTTAGATTTAAAGACAAAAACTATGATATATATTTTTCATGTATATTGGACTTATGTCCATATGCAACATGCTTCAATGTGTTTAAATATCATGTTTTTGTATTTTAATGAGCTTTAGGAAAAATCAGATTTCCTATTGAAAAATCCAAGTTTGATAAAATACAAGTTTTTGATTTTTGGTAAAAATGATAAGACACAAAAATAGTTCAAATTGCTTGATATTTGAGTTGAAATTTTTATCACATGTTTATATATCAATGCAAAATGTTAAAACTATTTTTGGGGATTTTTACAAGATTTTATTAGATTATTAGAAATATTTTAACCCAGTTTCTGACCCAGAACAGTGACTGACAGGCCAGGTCGGCCGACCGCACGGTCGACGAACCAAGGGCCGGTCGACCGACGTGCACAGCCTTGTGCACGTCTGGCAGACACATGGGCCGGTCGACCGGACCAGAGAGCCTTGCTCTCTGTATCTGGGCGGTCGACGGGAAGCCCCAACGGTCATATTTATGACCGTTGGCGGTCGACTGACCGGTCGACCGCAGGCCTGTCAGGCTGACAGATCAGCCTAACGGCTAGTTTTCTGTTTAGCCTATAAATACCCCATCTCTTTGGGGATTTTAACAAGACTTTTGACAAGAAAAATTTCAGAGTTTCTCTAGTGTTTAAAACAAGTTTTTAAAAGTGTTTTTGGGCTTTAAAACTTCCAAATTGGTTTTGTGTTTTAGGGTTTGGGAAAATCAAAGAAAATAGAAATTTGGGAGATTTGTTTTATTCTTCAATTCTATCATTTACAAAGAGTTTTCCCAAGTGTTTTCTTTGAGTTTTTGTTTTCCAAACTCTAGTTTTTCCACACTTGAGCTATCATCTATCCTATTTTATAGGATCATTTTATTTGTGGGAAAAGAGATTGTTTGTGGTTGAGGAAACTACCAGTTGTAAACCCTCCTTGTATTATTGTATCCCTCTTTGGTAGAGGTTGATCGGAGTGGTATTGGTTTGTATCCCTCTTCGGTGGAGGTGATTGAGTTTGTTTGTTGGCTACGGGCCTTATCCCTCTTCGGTAGAGGTGGATTGTGGTTGTATTACCTCGGTAGCATTGTAAGGTTGAGAGAGGAGTTCGGTACTCCTTTAGTGGATTAGAAATCCTTCTCGGTGAAGGCGGGGGCATAGAGCTAGGGGCTCGAACCTCGAAACATATCTTTGTGTTTGCGTTTGATCCATTGTCTCTTAACCCTCTCTCTTATTTGTGTTGTGCATAGCATTATTCATATCATTCTTATCATCATATCATATTTGCTTGTGTTGTGCCTTGCATCTTTCATATTGCTATATATCCATTATATGCTTGCTTGCTTGTGTGTGTGCCTCACTTATACTTAACCACAAGAGCTTCATATAGCACCTCAACCCTTATCTAGGGGAATCAAGAGGAGTTAGTCCAGAGCCCTTCACGGGGAATTCGACTACACTTGTTGGTTGTATTAAGTGTGTTACAAAATTGTTTTAGCTTCCGCATTTAGTTTCTAGATTAGCATTATCACCTATTCACCCCGCCCCCCCTCTAGGTGATTTCAATTGGTATCAGAGCCTATGCTCCTGATACTTTAGGCTTAACATCCTAGGAGTGAGATCCTTATTTGCTAATCTACCATTTACATTGCACATTTGTTTGCTTGCACACATTTAGTTTGGACCCATGGACTTCATGACCCCACCTATGTTTGATTCTTCCAACATCATTATTTGGAAGACTAAGATGTCCATCTATTTACAAGCCCTAAGATATAAGGTTCACCTTGCCATTACCAAGAAATCCTACCTTAGTGATAGCAAGCATATAGAGGCCAATGCACTAGCCCTTAAGGCTATTAGAAGCACATTAAATAAAGAATATCTTATGCATGCTTCTAACTTTGATTCCGCATTTGCAGTGTGGAACATGTTGACAACCACAACCACCTCCAAGCTTCAATTGCCTATCCACCAGAGGAGTCTAGTGGAGAATCCGAGACAAAATGCTTAATGGTTCAAGGGAATGACTCCCTTGAGGTACAATCAGAATCTCAACTAGATAATGATGATGCTAGTTCTTCATGTAATGATTTTGTTGATGCCCATGCTTTGAATGAAGAACTATCTATTGTTTCTGAAAAATTAATAGAAAATATAATGTTTTGAAAAAGAAAAGTCTAGGCATTAATAATGAAAATAAAACTTTGCTTTCTAGACTTGATATTGTTTTGCAAGAAAAGGTGGAGATTTCAAATGAAAGGGATTCATTAAAATCTCAACTTGATCTTGCATTAAAAGAAAATGAGTTTTGAAAAATAAAAATGATTGTGAAAATGTTTTGAAGAAAAATAAAGTTTTAACTTCAAAAATTGATTTTGTTTTAAAAGAGAATATTGCTTTGAAAAATAAAATAATTTCTATTTCAAATGATTTAAATGTTTGTTTAAAGAATAATGTTTCTTTGCAAAATAGGATTGATGCACATGTTTGCCATGCTAGCGTAGTATCACACACTTCACCTATTGCATGTGCCACCTCTTCTTTAATTGAACAAGATATATCTATGCTTAAGAAGAGTGTTGTTTGTTTGGGCTCCACTTTGAGCCAATGTGCCAAGAGCCACACATGTTTGGAATCTTTGTTTCGAAAGAAACAAGTTCCATCTATGCATGCACACTCATCACGGCATACACATGCTCCTCACGGACACCATCACATGTTGTATGCTCATGTGTACACTTGTACACATTGTGGACGTAAGGGCCACCTTACTAAATATTGCTTTGATAGAATACATGATGTAAATTTAGCAAATAAGTTTGTTTGGGTTAGGGAAGGTACTAACGCCCATGGACCCAAAAAGATATGGGTACCAAAGACCACCCTCTGTTTATGATGTAGGTGTGGGCTCTCACATGACGTGAGAGTATCAGTACCTTCGAGTGGATGCGTTCCGAGCTTCATGAAAATTATTTGGATGCATCACTTTCAAGGGAAGGTTTGGTGGGAAGACCACCATGTTTGGAGACATGGAGAGTTGCCTCATAGGTTTTGGTAACGGTCTCTTACTCCTTATTTATGTTTGCATGCTTTTTCATGTTTATTATATAAAGCATGTTTTGATGTTTATAGATTATTATGTTAATGTCATGTTTATTAGATCGTTGACATGCATGTATAGCCTTTTGAGATACCCATGTTTAATATGGATCATTATTTTGTGTTCTCACGTTGTTTAGCTATCATGTTATCATAGGTTTAATAACATGTGAATTTACATAATAATCATATTTATGTTTTTCATGTTTATTCATATCTTGTTTTTATGCTTCATGAGTTGATTACATATTTAGATGTTAGTTTTCATTAAAACTTAGTATATACTTGTACATATAGTGGGCCACAAATAAATCTATATATGTTTGAGCTTGAATGCTTATTTGAACCCATTAGATGTGCTAGTATAGTCTAGTTTTGATGATCCATGCATTTTAAACTTGTATTCCCATTTTGAATTTGTTTTATGATTTCTTGTTTAACTTCATGTATATGTCCATTTATCCAAATTATGTTATACATATACATCCTTTGAGGACACGTGCCTTCATTTATATATCTTTGTGAACTCGTTGTGTTTGGATATGTATGTATACTTTAGTTTGTATAAGACATACATATACCTTGAAGATTAAATAGTTGGATGATTTTCATGTTTCCATGTTTCAAGGAATATTGAGCTAAATTGAATACTTTCATGATCATGCTCTTCACATTGTATTTGTACACTCACATTTCTTGTTTACTCATGTTTGTTTTCATGAGTCATATTTATGCTTATTGATTATGAGTGTTAGCTATTTTGTGAATTTCATGTTTTATGAAAAATAATTTATTTTTATTCCTTACTTGAAGGATTTCGTACTAGTTAACAAATTTTTCCATTTAACTAGTTCGTATTCTTCATTTGGTAGAGTTTTTCAAACATACTTCAATTTTCAAACCTATTTTTGAAAACCCCTACCTTCCAAGGGTGGTTGGATGGGAGATCATGCTCATGCATGTTTTATATTGAAAATCATTTTAAACTTGAACATGATTGGGAGGATAGGTTATATGAGTTATACTTTGATATTATTGTTGTTTCAATTGGTATCATTGGATCCTTTCAATTGGTATCAATTTTGACCTTTCTTGTATACTCATATATGTTTGTATGTATGTATGTTTTTCAATTCCAATAATATCAATTTCGATTGGTATTAACCTTTTCATACATATATATGTTTTATTTGTGCTTATTATATCCCTATATCTTTAAGCACAAAATTTTGTTTATGCTAAAGCTTGAGTTTTAACTTTGTTTCAATTGATTCAATTTTCAATTAGTATCTTATTTCAAGCCTACGCATTGTTTTAGTTGGTATTTCGTAAAGGGGGAGAAAATTTGATTTTGTATTTCAATTAGTATTTTGTTTCCACTCTCACACTTTATGATTGGAAATTGATGTTTATTTAAGCATATGATATCACAATCAAAATTGTTTATATGGCTTAAAAAGAAAAATACTCTCTTTGATATCAAGATGCTTATTTGAATGTTTTAAATTGATATCTCAAAATTTTGTTTAAAGATAAATACAAAAGTTTGATTTGTATTGCCTATATGCAAGGAGAACTTAACATCTCTTCTGCATATAGATTCATGTTGAGTGTATCTTGTATTGAGGAGCTTGACATCTCTTCTTAATGTGGTACACGTGTAGGGGGAGCTTCACATCTCCTCTTATGCATTACATAGTGTACGTTATGTGAATTAGGGCTTGTCATCCCTCTTCATGTAATGTATCTATGTAGGAAGCTTCACATTTCCTCTTCATGAATGTATATCGCATATACCATTTATTATTGATCTATGTTTACTTTCAATGGTATCAAGATGCTACTTTGACATATTTTCTATTGATATCTTAATTGATTGTCACCCCTATATTTATAATTTTTGTTTTAGACAAAAAGGGGGAGAAAAATTTATTGATTTGGTTTTAGTTTTTACCCCTTTATTGATGATTGACAAAAGGGGGAGAATTATTTGAGAAGTTTTTTATATGCATAGTTATGTTTTTACATATATTAAGTTTAATTGGAATCTAGATGTTTTAATTGGTATCTAGAGCATGTTTATTTGTTTTGAAAATTTCATTGGTATCAAGAGCATTTTATTGTTTATGCATATCTATGCATGCTTCATGTTTTATATTCATTGCATATTTATGTTATTTGTTTATGCATGAGTTAAGGGGGAGCTTCTTTGAAGCTTAACTTTACTCCATGCATATATAACTCCATGAGTTTTGTCATCATCAAAAAGGGGAGATTGTTGGCCCAGAGGCCTTCCACTCTCGTTTGATGATGATTAACTCATGTAGTTATGTTTACTAATATCTTGTGATTTAGTTTCAGATCATGTAATAAGATATTAGTTGGTGATTGCTTCAAAAAGAGGAGTTTGGAAGCTTTCACTTGGTGATTCCAGGGCCCGAGCATCAAGATCTTACATAGCCTAGCTCGTGGATCACGGTTTAGATCGAGTCTACTTGAAGATGGAAGATCGTCAAGAAGACTTAGGTATCCTAGTTTAATTTGAGTTTTAGATCCATTTGTAAAGATAAGAATAGTTGATATGCTCAAGTGCACACACACACGTTTTATGTTGGATTTGGTTTTCATGAATAGATTGATCAAAACAAGTTTACTTTGTTTTATATATATTAGATGTGCTCTATATACATACATGCTTACATGACTTATACAAACTTTGTTTGACATACCTATTCATGTAGTTTTATGTTTGGTATTTTTAACAAAACATATTTTTGGATTTAAAGACAAAAATTATGATATATATGTTTCATGTATATTGGACTTATGTCCATATGCAACATGCTTCAATGTGTTTAAATATCATGTTTTTGTATTTTAATGAGCTTTAGGAAAATCAGATTTCCTATTGAAAAATTCAAGTTTGATAAAATACAAGTTTTTGGTTTTGATAAAAATGATAAGACACAAAAATAGTTCAAATTGCTTGATATTTGAGTTGAAATTTTTATCACATGTTTATATATCAATGCAAAATGTTAAAACTATTTTTGAGAATTTTTACAAGATTTTATTAGATTTATTAGAAATATTTTTAACCCCAGTTTCTGACCCAGAACAGTGACTGACAGGCCAGGTCGGCCGACGCACGGTCGACCGAACCAAGGACCGGTCGACCGAGCGGTCGACCGACGTGCACAGCCTTATGCACGTCTGGCAGACACATGGGCTGGTCGACCGGGCGGTCGACCGGACCAGAGAGCCTTGCTCTCTGTATCTGGGCGGTCGACCGACCGGTCGACCGCAGGCCTATTGTCTTCCATTATGTTCGCAAAGGGGGAAAACTTACAATAAAAAGGGTTGAGGAGCTAAATTACAAGTATTCTTAAAAAGATTACAAGTAGATCTCCTCAGAGATTCTGGAGAAGTGTGCCGATAGGAGTCTGGTCAGCGCGCGACCACTTTGTCCCTTTGACGATTCGAGCAATGAGATTCCCTTCTCACCTGGTTCGGGGAATCAGAGAACAGAAGGTTGGTAGAACCCTCTTGCTGCTTCTCAAAATCGCCTTCAATTAGGAATTCCTTCTCGCCTGGTTCCGGAGATTCCTTGAGAGGAAGGACGACGTTAGGGTATCAACACCCTGATAGAGAAAGCAATTCTCTAAAAGATCTCTGAATTCGAGAGCGCACGGTGCGTTATGAAGAAGTCTCTGCTTGTCGAGTCCTCTCTCTGAGCCTCTCTCTTGAGCCGGTCCCCTCTCTTGTGCCCCTGGCGGCTATTTATAGGGAGAGCAAGGGTATAATCGTCCCTTGAAAATATAGAAATAGATTGAATCAAATCTGTTTGAATCCGGAAAGTAGCCTTACTGCGAGGCTAAGATCAGCTTCTGGGAAGCTAGAATTGGCAGGTCGGTTGATCCTCTTGATTTGTTTTGATCCTTTCCTTATTGTTGGAGGATTTCCCCTGATCTTCTTACTCGTTTAGAAGAGTCAAGAGATTGTGGCAATCAACTGCCAAATTGATCTCTGATTTGATCTTAATTGGATTTGATCTGATTAGATCCGATCTCATCGGAGATTTGATTGGTCAAAGGTTGACCATAGCAGACCAGCAGCGGCGATGCCCGCTTTGAACTCACAGCGGAGCTAGAGACATCTTCTGGCGAAGTCCGAAAGAAACCCTTTGGCGGAACTGGAAGTCCTCTGTGGCGAAGTTGCGAGTAGCTTCCTGGCGAGGCTTCGGATGGCTTCGAGGCGAAGTCGAATGATATTAGCCTCTCAGGCGAGGCTATCCCTTTAGGCTCATGCGATGCTAAGTGCTAGCACCTTTAGACCTGCTGAGGTCTATTTAGAAACAATCCGGGTTCCTGTCTGCTTGCTGGATCAGTGGAGTCCAAGTTGCTTCCTTGTCCCTCGGAGATGGGTGAAAATTGGTCTTCAGCTCGTCTGTCACTTGTCTTTTGTAAATGTCAACAATTTAGACATGTTCAGACCAATAAGAATCTTGTCTTTTTTAAGTGTCAACAAGACCCCCTTCAAAGTTTTTGAAAGTCTGCAATGGCTCAGACTTCGAAATACTTTGAATTGCTTTGATCGGTGGTGTGTGGAGTATGAACGTCGCCATGATGGTTGAGTTCAGCTCGCTTTAAATCCTGCTTTGGGATGTAGATTCGCCGAGGAAGGAATCATGTAGACTCGCGTCTGGATAGCTTCGCAGCTAGATAAGTTTGCTCTGGAACATCTGTTGGTTTCCCCGAGGCCAGCTGCGTGGGCCGGTTACGAGGAGGATTACTCCTTTCTTCGTGCTGATCGAGGGAGATATTCTCCGATTTGCACATTTTCAAGGGAGGATATTCCCTTTCTTCAAGGCGCAATAAGTGCCTCTATGAGGGAGACATTTCTTCCTTTGCACGGTTCCAAGGGAAACCGTCCTTTTCTCAAGGCGCAGTAAATGCTTTAAATGCGCTCGTGCTTCCACGCTTGAGGCGGCAGCGCTCAGGCCATGGGGCCTATAAATAGGACACTTGAGGTCCTCTGAAGAGAGAAGTGATCTGCTCTCTCCTCTTCTCTTGGTTGAGAGAGATACTCAGATCTCTGAATTAGTGGGAATGCCCACTCTGGTCATTATCCGCCAAGGACCGGTAAGTCTTGATCATTCAACGACTTCACCGATTTTAGGGAATTCATCTCCCTTATTTAGTTTTGACAGCTGCTTCAGGGATTAGTTTCCCTTGTTCTTCATCTTGCAATTGGCTGATCTGCAGAGAAGGATTTCATTAAAGCTTTCCAGCGAAGCTATCATTCTGACTTGATCACAGAAAGATCATTGCATGTTAAGTCCGCTGCACAGGCAGAACTTGGGACTTGGTATCTTCAAGGTTGAGCTAGTCTTGCCATATAGGTGAGGCTAAGACTGTGTCCCATAGGATCAGTCTGGCTTAGCCATATAGGCGAGATTAGGACTTGGCGTTTGCTGAGCTAGCCCATCACTGTTGTGCAAGCGAGGCTTATCCTCTGCTCCAATCGAAATCGGACTGCTTCGCCCCAAAGAATTCGGCTTTAGCGCTTTTGCAGTATCTTTGTGTTTAACTGCTAACTTGCTCCAATTTTGCATTGCAGTGAGCTATGTTCGCCAATCTTGTGTCTTGATGAAAGAGACCGAAAAGTTGCCTTATGCTTCCCCAGTTGAAGCTTTACTTTTAAGCATGAGGAACAACTTGGGGCAGCCGATGTGTGTCCCAGAGGCTGTTGGCAGCCTCTTATCTGAGATGATTCGTTCTGAGGTGAGGCTGGTAGCCGCTTATCCGAGATGATCCACTTCGGGAAGGCGGATGTCACACCTGTGAGATCACTGACATCACTGCCAATTCCCATTATAGGTGATCTATCGTGTTGGCGATGATAAGTTCATTGCCAATTTTCATCAAAGGTGATCCAGCTTCCTGGTGGCAAAATCTGCCATTTTTGTGGAGAATTATGGCCGTGTCCTCGTGGCACAACTGGTTACGGCCTTGCGCAGGAGGAAGGCCTTTCGTATCCAGTTGGTCTGGTCTGGAAGCAGATAAAACTATTTGTATGCCTTTTGCGCAAATGATCTTGCTGAGCAACTGAATCTGTTGTACGAACCACAACCGTGATGTAGTATCAATGTACCTTTCCTTTCAAATCAATGAAAGTTTATCTTCTGCTCATCTGATTTTTGCCTGCCTTCATTGAGAATTTGGTCATAGCGGGGCTAAACTTTGTGCAGAGATAAGGACAGGGTCCTTTTTGAATGAGCTTCGCACGATGCTGGCATATCGGCGAACTATACCCTTAGTGGGCTAAGGCCACCTTTTTGGCGAAGTTCTTGATGAACTTGTGCGAAAGTCCGCACTTTGGCTCATTGGCGAGGTTAAGCCTTTGTGGCTGAATCAGCGCTTCTCGGGAAGGCGCTTTAGGCGGCGTTTCAAATTAATTTGAAACGACAGCCTGTACTCTTTTCGAGGCGTCGTTTCAGGCGCTGATTGGCCTATAAAAGCCCGATCGGGCTGAGAAAGAACAGATCTCTTTACTTGAAATTTTTTAGAGACCTTTGACTCTTCTTCTTCCTCTTTCTTCTTCAAGAATTCAAGAACTTTCATAGTTCTTCAATGGCGCCCAGAGACGAGCGGGAAAAGAAGTGGCAACTTCTGCAGCGGAGGGTCCTTCTCCTCCTCCGGTCATCGAATGACCAATCGTCGGTAGGGAACTTCCCTTTGATTAGAGACTGTCGTCTCTCCTTTAAGGCCGATTTCTGGCTGTCCTTGGATAAATCCAACATGAGAACAATCATGGTCTCGTGATTTTAGGAGTCCAATTCCCTGATTTTACCTTGATTTCTTGATCGGGAATCCAAGAACTGAAGAGTTCTTCTTCAAGCTTCCAAACGAAGTTAACCTTTAGGCGGTTCACATCCTGTTGAATGACAGGATGCGAAGCTGTCCTTTGAAATTTGACAGAAAAGGACCGTAATGCCCTTCTGACGAAGTTATCCTTCGAGGTTTTGTCACATCCTGTTGTTCGAAGCTAAGCTTCCAAAGCGAAGCTAACACTTGGATGTTTTCCTGCATCCTGTCCTCGTGTGGGATGCGGAGTTACACTACAGCTGCGAAACTAAGCTTCGGGACGAAGCTATCGTTTAGGCTAATCCTTGCTCAAAGGGCGAGGCTATATGCCTTGTCAAATTTTGCGTTCTGATTTTAGCCCTCTTTCGGCTGATGAACTAATCATAATTTCTCTTTGTTCCTGCAGTACACTATACTCCCGGTCCTTCAACAACCTGTTCGGGATGACCATGGGATCGGACGGCAATATCAGCTTGCAATTTCAAGGGCAGGCTTCTCTGTTCAGTGAGCGGAGTTCTCTCGTCAGAGATACACTTATTCATGGTGGTGATCAATATACCACGAGGAGCATCCTGACCACAGCTCCCCTTGAAGATGTCGACCGTCGAATTTATAAGAAGCCCGATTTCATGTTCGGGGATGCCACACCAGACCCTGACCACAACTACATGCAGGGGAAGGGCAGTGGATTTTCCAGTTGGATGGCGAGAGGTTCTACCTTCCGTCCAACAAGCACCATTTTTCTTTGTCTTCCTTCGAGTGCGTGACGCAGGCTTGGAAGATGTCGAGGGAAGTGAGCCGGAGTACCGACTTTGTTCACATAGGAAAATTGATGCTTCAATCTCCTGGTTATGCAAGAGCGGGGCCTCCTCATTGCATAATGGGCCTGCATCCTGGGAATGTGTCACGAGAGATCCCAGTGGGAGAAAATCCTGCTGTGGCGTTGACCTTTGGCAAGCAATTCTTCAAGGTTAATGGGAACTACCCGGCCACTGATTTCAGGGCTCTAGGCTGGATTCACCCCCGAAGGCATGGTGGGTGGATTTGACTAATACATCCTTGCTTATTTTGAGGAGGATTTGGAGAGGCTGAACCTCTACGAGGCCGTCAGGGCGACCTGCCACGGTATGAGATGAACGTGGCGTGCTTCTACGCCATTTTTGAATTGTATTGCCCAGCTTAAGGGACTTTCTTCACCCCTGTCGGTGAGTTGGGTATGCCTTGCATGAGATGTGGGAAGTCTCTGCTTTGCCTTTCGGGTCTCTCCCTTATGAAGAATACTTCCCGTGTGAGGCAGAATTGGCTCTTCTGGAGAAGCAGGAGCCTGCCTTGTTCGAGACCTACAGGGAGTTAATGTGTCACTTGTATATTTGCTCCAGTATGCATGGGGGCAGTAAGGGAACCTCTTGTAGCTTGAAAAGCTGGGGAGACTACTTGTTCCCAGATATGGAGAATGCTCCTGAGGCAGCACATTGCGGAGTTGCTGATGAAGAAATCTTTGAAAGGATGCAAAAGCACTCCCAAGGGGATCTAGTCGTGAAGGAAGACGATGGTCCCTATGAGCAAGGTGATGTTCTTCGAAGCTTCCATCATCAGGCTGGCAGGCCGATGTCCCGGAAGGCACTTATGGCTGGTTTCTTAACAGTCTGGCTGAAGAGATGCGTGGTGCCATCTTCTTCGGGTGACATCGTTCATCCGAATGTCTTGCTGCCCGTTGTTCGTTTCGTTCATGGTCGCTCTCTGGGCCTTCTTTCGGCCATGGTGTGCTGTATCCAGAGAGGCCTTCGTGCATTGACGGAGGCTTTTTGCAGGCCACCAACGACGAAGCGTGGAAAGGGGACCATTTCGCCCCGCGACGGACCTAACCCCAGAATAGGTCTGCCGTATACTTACTTGATGGCGTGGTTCGCCTGCATTGTCCTTCTCTAATCGAAGCTGGAGAGGATCCCCCACAAAATGTTCAAATGGCGCTCCTCCGCTGATTCGAAGGATGCTCATGGCAGAAGACTTACGTGACTGAGGCCCGTAAATTAGTACGTCGCTATGACGTCTATAGTCTCTTCCGCTATTTTCTCCGTATTCGGGGTGCAGGCTATGGGGAAGAGTTCAAAGATGCGGGGGAGGGGCATTCGTCCCTGAGCCGGGGAATTTTTGAGTGGCTGGTCAGTATCCGGCCTTCACATTTATTGTACCGGGAGCGGGGATAGCTGCTACTTGGAGCCTTACGTCCCAAGTCGGTTTGCTCGACAGTTTGGATATGACCAATTGTACGTGGGCAACCCGAATCTCAATCTGGCTTTCATAGGGAGCCTTATTGATGGGGCCCGTGCCTGGCGATCTTACTGCAGGCGGGTACTGGGGCGCGGCTGCATACGCCGTGGAAGAATCCCAATCTTCTAATGACCCTGTGCTTCTGTCAGTGGTATGCCACTTCTAACTCCACACCTCTCGAATTCAAGGTGAACAGTTCTGGTATGAAGTTAATTTCTCAGCGGCTGAGGCAGAAGGCCTCTGAGAAAAGGGGGGCCAAAGGGTTCGCACCCCAGGTATAGAGGAGTTTGTTACTGTGGAAGACAGCGAGGCCTCATATGCCGAGAGTCCTCGCTTCGAGGTGGGAGCGGGGGCTGAGACTCCTGCAACTGGCTCTGGTGTGATGGGGACGGCTCCCCATCATTGTGTAGAAGAAGTGGAGGAAGAGGATTCTGAAGTCCACTTCAAAAGAAAGCGGGCAGGTAGCTCTCGTAGGAAATCGTTGGCGAAGAAACCCCGCGCCAAGCTCCTACGATTGTCGTAGAGGGTCATCCCTCTACAACGATTCCTCCTGCTGCCCCATTAGCGGCTGAACAACGGTTGTTGAACCGACTAGCGGTGAATTTGCTCCGGGTCTGGGTAAGATTAACCCCGTCCGTATAATACGCCTTTTTGTGTGTTTCCCATTGACTTATTATCAATTCTTCTTAATTGTAGGAGCTGAGGCAGCTGGAGAGCAAGGGGAACATTATGATCCCCTATCTACTTATGGAACTGAAGCTGGTTCTTTTGCCCATCCGGAAGAGTCCGGAGGTGATGTGGCCGACATTGGTCCCTCGGGCGCTGGGACTTCTAAAGGAAGTCCTGCGGCGTCGAGCTCTATTGGGTGGTCCACGGGATACTCAGCGAGCGAAAGCGAGGTGGCTATTCGTGCTGATTCTGCCAAGAATTTTCCGATGGAGCCCCTGGAGACTGATGTGGCTGACGAGATGTTTGAGGCGACATCATCTTATGGTACTGTCCTGACCTCTTGGCTTCTATTGCATGTTGTGTCTTGTCTAAACACAGTCTTGTTACAGGTGTTCGGCCTCAAGGTGCATTAGCTTCAAGGGAACCAGAAGATTTCCCCGAAGGGTCAAGGGGTGACATGAGCGCTTCGACCACGGCTGATGCTGCTGTATTGGATGCGCTGTACGGCGACCTGCCTTCTTATCGGCCCAAGTCAGCCGAAGGACCAGAGGCTGAAGGGGCAGCAGTTCCGGAGGTGTCCTCACTCCCAACTATATCAACGAGTGAGGTGCCGACAATTTTGCCAAGTGTGGAGCTGAGGGTGATTACAAGCCCTACTTCTCCAACTCTGGTAGTTGAGCCTGCTGTTCAGGAGATGGTTGCCAGCCGTACCTCAGCGGTGGCTAGCGCACTGATTTCCATGAAGACTCCGCATAAATCACTGACAATCTGTCCTGCTGTTAATGTTCCCATTGCTCCTTCCACGATAGTGACGACCAGGCCGTGGATTTTTCTGAAGTTACCTCTCTACCAGAAGTGGCTGAGGTTGAGAACGACTATATAGGTGACCTCGTCGATAACTTTTATAAAGCTTAGGGCGAACTATCGACCTGGTTTTGAAGGGCTCGACTATGTCGTTCTCAAAGTTAAAGGTGGTCCTCTCCCGTGGCATCGAAAGTATTCGGGATTTCGAGGGGTATCACCAGGCTACTGCTTTGGAACTCCTGGTGGATGAATTTGAGAAGGATGTAGAGGAATGGCGCCGTCTCTGCTGTTCGGACCTGGAGTCTTTAGTTGATGAGCGGTTTGCGCGTCTTGTCGCTCAAAAGCACGAGGCCCGGCTTGCCGCACAAGAGGCTGCTAAGGCTATCTCTTCTGACTTGAAATCCTTGGAAACAAGGTAGGAAGAGGTCGGAAGTGCGATTGACGCCTCCACCAGTGCTCTTCTTGACGCTGAAGACAAGATTGGGAAGGCCGAGGAAATGATCAGGAAAGCAAATCTTATTTTATCCAAGGCTAAACTGGTGCGTCTTGAAGAAACTGCGCGGCTTGAGTAGCTTAAGGCTCAAAATGAAAATGAAAAGCTCTCACAGTAGGGACTGTCACAGAGGGCAACTTTGGCGGAGGTTGAAGCTCGTCTGACCCAGGCAATGGATTTTAATGAGGCCGAGCTGAGGTTGCAAGCGCTTGCCCAGGCTGCTGATGACAGGAGGACGAGGCTGGACTCCCTTGGAGAGCGGCTCAGATCTTACAGTGTGCGCCTATAGCTCCATGTACTTTATCCTTTGGAGTGAATGAAAAAAAAAAATTTTCTTCTTTTGTCGAATCTCCAATCTTGTTCTTCTTTCTGAATTGCGATTCCAATTGTATTGCAATTTCTTTGAGAAATGAGACTTGGCTATCTGTCAGTTCAGAGGTCGCGATGACATAACTGGTTGAGATGCCACCAAGCCCGAAACTGGTCCTTAACGGATCGAAAGATGAGACCTGTCTTTTGTAAATGTCAACAGGGCCCGGGGTTGAAACTTAGCTGTCTGCTGGTTCAGAGGTCGCAATGACATAACCGATTGAGACGCCACCAAGCTTCAAAAATTGGTGATACTTGTCTTTTGTAAATGTCAACAAGTATCGAGACCTGTCTTTTGTAAATGTCAACAGGGCTCAGAATTGAGACTCGGCTGTCTGCTGGTTCAGAGGTCGCAATGACATAACCGAATGAGACGCCACCAAGCTCAAGGTTGGTGATACTTGTCTTTTGTAAATGTCAACAAGTATCGAGACCTGTCTTTTGTAAATGTCAACAGGGCTCAGGGCTGAGTGACTGAATTTTCCTGCACACAAAAATATAGTATTTTAGAATATGATGTGCAAGTCTCAGTTCTAATCCGGGTAGCAGGCTATGCGGGTCGTGATCCTCAAGGAGGGACTGCGATGGAAGCGTTAAGAAAGTTATCTCTAAAAATTATCTTTTATTATTAAATAGTTAGAAAGGAAGTGTATTTACAATGGGTGGTAGAAAAGAATATGGAGAAGTTGGGATTTAATCTACAAAAAGAAAAAGAAAGAAAAGAAACTTACCTCTTTAGTCTGCTTACCGTTTGAACCGTTGCGATGATTTACCTTTTCTTGGAAGGTGTACAAGCACGGCTTATGGGATCGTCCGCCTTCTTAATCTACTCTACGAAATGAAAAACAAGCTATGAAGACCTGTTCATCGCCATTGGGCCGTCAAGGTTCCTTCTTCGGCTAGGTATTCTCGAAGCAGTTGGATCTCATGGTGGGCAAGACATTAGAGAACAAATAGAAGAAAGTAGATACAAGATTAAAATAAGAATAGAAGAAACTAGAATAATACAAGAATAAAATAAAACAAGCCTTGATTCGATTATTAAACAATGGTGGAAAAATAACACTTACACCGACTGTCACCATCAGTACAAGCAGATCCCTTCCTCCATGAATACATCATTTCCTCTCAGCTTTTACAAAAAGAAAATAAAAAAATATACAAAGGTGGAAAGAAAACCTAAAAACCCTAACTTTGGCCCTTGGCTCTTCTCTGGACGCTCTGTACGTTGCACTGCAGGGGGTATTTATAGGTGCAGAAAGAATCAGAGTCCCAATCGAAGTGGTGCACGAAAACAGGTCTCTGGATAAGCTCAGATTGCCGCGAAAAACGCGGCTTTTGCCGCGGATCCGCGGCCTGGTAGAGTCTGCTGGCCACGCGCTTTGGCGCGTGGCCTCTCCTGGTCCGTCCATCTGGGTGCCTGCTTCTGGAAGTATGATCCTGGCTCTCCATATTGGGATTTCGAGATAACTTAGAAATCAAGTTACCTTGATCTCAATTATCCCAAACCTTTTTTAAACGAATTTCCTTATTTCTGCACTCTTTTCATTCTCATCTGCAAGAGTTTAGGGTTGGGTAGAAGTATATCCTTCCCTCATCTTCGATATTTGCAACTTCAGCCCTTTGTGTATTTGCACTATGACAATTGATATTTGCACTTTGACTCTTGGGCTTCAAATATGGGCTTTTGGGCTCTTTTTAAGCTTTAATTCTTTCTTTTTATTATTTCGAGGCCTGCACACAATAAATCACAAAATATTAATAAATGTGCAGAATTATATAAATAAATATGAAAATGTGACGGTAAATATGATGATAAAAATGCACTTTTCACTACCAATCACACCCCCACACTTATCTTTTTGCTCGTCCTCGAGTAAAAACAAAGAAAAAGAAAAAGTTAATCTAACCTAACTCACTTTCGTAGGAATCACGGTTGCACTTAGCATGTGCAACAAGCCGTTAAACCCCTAGGTTACCCTAGAGGACGAGTGTTGTCTCGTGAGGGTTTTCAGCGGATTACACCCACAAAATCCATAAAAAGGAAAATATTTGAATTATTATTAAAGAGACTAAGTAGTCTATAAGTTTTAGGATCCTCTATTTTATTCATTCTTCAAACCTAGTCTTTATAAAGTCGATTGTTATTCATTTTAGGTAAGGATTAAAATTGAATTTCTAATATAGTCTTTTTCGTTACCAAAAGTCATACGCACCCTTGTGATTCTAGGATTCCTTAACTTGGACTCTCATGCCTCTTTATTATTTTTATAACATCATCTAATTTTCTTTCGTGTAAGTATCAAGGCTTCTTGAGGCCCTCATACCTAACTAATTGACTATTAGATGTGTTAATATATATATATATATATAATATATATATATATATATATATATATATATATATATTGGCATGTATAACTCATCTAATTTTCTTTCGTATAAGTATCAAGGCTTCTTGAGGCCCTCATACCTAACTAATTGATTATTAGACGTGTTAATACATATATTATATTTCTTAGTCTTCTTAGGCTTTCTAATCCACCCATGTAACGAACTTAAAGTCGATGACTCCCAAACCGGTCGGCTTTAGGGCACCAAGTGAGAAAACACCCCGCGGACTCAAATTCGAGTGAACTAGCCCCAAAAATAAGGACTTTATTTTATTTACTCACCTTTAGGCATGAATACTTATGCTTCTTGAGGCACATGTATCAGCTTAATTGGTGATTTTTTTTTCTCTTTTTTTTCTTTTTTTTTATGAGGCACAAGGTCTTTGTCTTAGAATCCTAGATATGCATTTGGTATGCATACTTCATTAAGGTAAAAATCAAGACTAACTAATTATTCAATTTCTCCTCCTATACCTAAAATTTAAACAATTTATTTACTTTGACCAAGTTTTTAGAAATCCTAATCATGATTTTCCTAATCCTTAAAACTAACTTAGATTTCTTTCAAAAAATAAGTCAAAGTATTATCCTTTTTATAAATTTTTTTTTTAATTTTATTTTTTTTTTATAGCAAATTTTGTTAGTGTCTACCTATGTTAGTATGTTAAGCCCACCCCCACACTTATCTCATGCATTGTCCTCAATGTATGAATGAATGCATATATGCATGAAACAGAACAAGGGAAGGCGGAAGTTACCTTAGGGTGGTGGTTCCGGTGGTGGTCTAATTGGTCCACGAAATGCGGCCCAATCAAGATAACATGGTAGTTCATGGGACCTACCTTTATTGACCTTTTTTTTATTTACATATTTACAGTCCCCAGAATGAATAGGATCATGGAAGATCCTCTCGTGAAACTTACTCCCTTTACATGACCAGTCCTGAAAAATCATCACAGAGTCATGGTCTATACCTATGTCCAACAAAAGAATGTGACTTGGTAGAATGGTTGACTTGGACTCAAGAATGATAGGTTCAGGAACTAATACCGACTCAGGAAAGAAACTTAAATCAAGTAAGGGTTCAGGAGTCGAGCATGGTTCAAGAAGTGGGTCCAAGTCAAGAAATGAAAACTCAAGTCCACAATCATTTTCCCACAATGGAATGTGACTCAATGTTGGTGATTCAAGTTCAGGAATGATAGGTGTGGGAATCAAAACTGACTCTAAAATATTACCTAAGTCGGGTAACAAAACAGGAGTCAATAATGATTCAGGAATTTAAACTTGATCATAGATTTGGGAATCTAGGTCACATATCTCATTAGTTTCAATCTCATAAAAATGGGAACTTGCCAATTTTTCCATAGGACTTTCAAAATTGCACAATTGGTCAAGTTCAATATGATCATCAAAAATGGGTGATTCAATTTCATGATCTATAGGTATGGGAATAAATGTTGGCTCAGAAAATTGGTCCAAATTGGGTAAGGATACTGGAGTCAACATAGATTCGAAGATGGAAACTGAATCGCAAAGTTGGGGATCAGGTTCACATTCATAATCTAATTTAATCTCATTGAAATAAAACTAGCCAATTTGTCCAAGGATTGAGATTGAGCAAGTTCATATTGATGTGATGAAATTGAATTTTGATCAAGGTCTTCTAAACAGAATGATTCTTGGTTCCTATCAAGATGCTCAAGAATGTTTGAAAGTCTAGAAATTTGATCATTCATTGTATCTTGCAACCGATCCACTTTTTCTTCTAACCCATCGAATAGATCAATGGAGGACTGAAACCTTGGTGATGTGGGAAAAGACGTATATGAAGATAATGGTTGAACAGGTGGTTGACCATATGGCTCAGGGGTGTTGAATTCCCATTGACTCTGTGAAGAGTAGTGATGATTATTCCAATCTTGTTCATAGTATTGGGACTGGGGCATGTAATAATTCGGATAAGACCAATCTGGCACACTAGGTTGGTTAGAGTTATGATATGCCGGGTTGGTAATATCCGAAAAAGAGGTTGGTGTATAATATGGATCCTCATTAAAATTGAAAAAATTATTGTTATAGGCCATATCACACAAAGCAAACAAAAGAAAAAAAAATAAAAAAGAAAAATTTCTAACCTAAGTTAGGGTAGACCTAGACCTAGACGACTCCTAACTGGTTAGACTGTCCACGGGAGGTAGGGTGTAGACTTTGACCACAAGTTAATCAGTCAGGTCGGGGCAAGAGTGGTGGGAGGTTTTCCGTCAAAGACGTTCCTTAATTAAATAACCACCACACTTCGGGCTTTCGGCCCTCAATCCCCTTCCTAGACACTGATTTGGCAGGAGTCAACTTCCAACACCGTTCCCCCTTAGGATAATCTCCTAATTGAGTCCGAGTGTCCCTAGGGCCAACGTCTACTCAGTTTTAGTTAGGCTTGGGTTAGTGAGTGCTTGGGATATGATTTTTGGGCTAAGGAAGGGTGATGAAATCCCCACCTTATCTTGTTAATGGGTTATGCCCTTAAGATGAATTAGTGCAAGTGTACAAGATAGATAGAATTCACTCAAAGCAGAAAATCAACCAAGAGATGAGTCCTATTCTACATGCAATGCGTATGTACCTTGCTCCTCCAGCACTCTTCAACAGTAAATAAAAATAATTGAAAATACACGTGCCTAATATGCAAACGTCTAATCAAATTTTATTTTTAACAACCAATAATTTACTGTTGAATTATTAGCAATTTACAGGTATATCACAGAACAAATCAGAACAGAGCAGAAAGCAGAATTTTTAACTTGAAGCACCCTGCAAAAATTTGGATCAGTAATTCACCACTGTTGCCGCGTTTCCGCGGCTCTGGCCGCGGATCCGCGGCAAAACAGTGGGTTCTGGTGCTCTGCCTTCGAGGGCAGAGGCACAGAATAGCAATATGTCCACTGCTGCTGTTATGTTTCTGTTTCCTGTTCTCCAAACCTGCAAACAGAAAAGAATAAAGAATTAGTTAAAAATTAAATTTTTGTTTTAGAGATAAACTTACCGTCCCTCCCCGGCAACGGCACCAATTTTTTGACTGAATTTTCCTGCACACAAAAATATAGTATTTTAGAATATGATGTGCAAGTCTCAGTTCTAATCCGCGGTAGCAGGGCTATGCGGGTCGTGATCCTCAAGGAGGGACTGCGATGGAAGCGTTAAGAAAGTTATCTCTAAAAATTATCTTTTATTATTAAATAGTTAGAAAGGAAGTGGTATTTACAATGGGTGGTAGAAAAGAATATGGAGAAGTTGGGATTTAATCTACAAAAAGAAAAGAAAAGAAAAGAAACTTACCTCTTTAGTCTGCTTACCGTTTGAACCGTTGCGATGATTACCTTTTCTTGGAAGGTGTACAAGCACGGCTTATGGGATCGTCCGCCTTCTTAATCTACTCTACGAAATGAAAAACAAGCTATGAAGACCTGTTCATCGCCATTGAGCCGTCAAGGTTCCTTCTTCGGCTAGGTATTCTCGAAGCAGTTGGATCTCATGGTGGGCAAGACATTAGAGACAAATAGAAGAAAGTAGATACAAGATTAAAATAAGAATAGAAGAAACTAGAATAATACAAGAATAAAATAAAACAAGCCTTGATTCGATTATTAAACAATGGTGGAAAAATAACACTTACACCGACTGTCACCATCAGTACAAGCAGATCCCTTCCTCCATGAATACATCATTTCCTCTCAGCTTTTACAAAAAGAAAATAAAAAAATATACAAAGGTGGAAAGAAAACCTAAAAACCCTAACTTTGGCCCTTGGCTCTTCTCTGGACGCTCTGTACGTTGCACTGCAGGGGGTATTTATAGGTGCAGAAGGAATCAGAGTCCCAATCGAAGTGGTGCACGAAAACAGGTCTCTGGATAAGCTCAGATTGCCGCGGATCCGCGGCCTGGTAGAGTCTGCTGGCCACGCGCTTTGGCGCGTGGCCTCTCCTGGTCCGTCCATCTGGGTGCCTGCTTCTGGAAGTATGATCCTGGCTCTCCATATTGGGATTTCGAGATAACTTAGAAATCAAGTTACCTTGATCTCAATTATCCCAAACCTTTTTAAACGAATTTCCTTATTTCTGCACTCTTTTCATTCTCATCTGCAAGAGTTTAGGGTTGGGTAGAAGTCTATCCTTCCCTCATCTTTGATATTTGCAACTTCAGCCCTTTGTGTATTTGCACTATGACAATTGATATTTGCACTTTGACTCTTGGGCTTCAAATATGGCTTTTGGGCTCTTTTTAAGCTTTAATTCTTCTTTTTATTATTTCGAGGCCTGCACACAATAAATCACAAAATATTAATAAATGTGCAGAATTATATAAATAAATATGAAAATGTGACGATAAATATGATGATAAAAATGCACTTTTCACTACCAATCATTGAGACTTGGCTGTCTGCTGGTTCAGAGGTCGCAATGACATAACCGAATGAGACGCCACCAAGCTTCAAAAATTGGTGATACTTATCTTTTGTAAATGTCAATAAGTATCGAGACCTGTCTTTTGTAAATGTCAATAGGGCTCAAGGTTGAGACTTGTCTTTTGTAAATGTCAACAAGCTCAAGCTCAAGGTTGGTGATACTTGTCTTTTGTAAATGTCAACAAGTATCGAGACCTGTCTTTCATAAATGTCAACAGGGCTCAGGGTTGAGACTTGGCTGTCTGCTGGTTCTGAGGTCGCAATGACATAACCGAATGAGACGCCACCAAGCTTCAAAAATGGTGATACTTGTCTTTTGTAAATGTCAACAATTATCGAGACCTGTCTTTTGTAAATGTCAACAGGGCTCAAGTTGAGACTTGTCTTTTGTAAATGTCAACAAGCTCAAAATTGAGACTGGCTGTCTGCTGGTTCAGAGGTCGCAATGACATAACCGATTGAGACGCCACCAAGCTCAAGGTTGGTGATACTTGTCTTTTGTAAATGTCAACAAGTATCGAGACTGTCTTTTGTAAATGTCAATAGGGCTCGGAATTGAGACTTAGCTGTCTGCTAGTTCAGAGGTCGCAATGATATAACCGATTGAGACGCCACCAAGCTCAAAAATTGTAATGGAGTTTGGGCAAAGTCTCGTTTTCACAGGGAGAAACGAGGGAATCACTGTCATAGGTTAGTGTTAACGTAACAGTGAAATGTATATGTAGTCTTACCATTCTATGGATGAGAATTGGTAAGTGACTTTGGAGGTCTCGTTCTTACGGGGGAAACGAGGGAATTGCTGTCATAGGTTTAATGTTAACATAGGGCCTGTTTGGTTAAGGGTGGAAGTGAGGAAGTGAGGAATTGAGGAAGTGGTAATAATTCCCTTTGGAACTTGGGAATTGGTTAGTAAGTTTTCCGGTGTTTGGATGTTGTTGGGAAGTGTGGTTTTGAAAATGTTTTTTGTCTTTTCCGGTGTTTGGATGGTAATGTGAAAGTGAAAGTGGAAAAAGTTGACCACAAAGTTGACCGTAAAATAAAAATAAAATTAAAATAAAAATTAAAGAAAAATAAAAAATGGACTTTAATTAGAATGCAAGTGATATTTACATGATCAAAAAATTAACTATTTTGTGCTACAACTTATTACAAATGAGATTTACATGACCACAAAATTAACTGTAGCACTCTGGAAGTGAGGAAATGATTGTGTAAAAGAGAAAAGAGAAAAGGAAAAGGAGTTTTCTTATTTTCCTTTTCCGGTGTTTGGATAGATAGAGAACTGAGCAATTATACTTCTCTATTTCCTTACTTCCGTCCACTTCCTTGCAACCAAACAGCCCTAACAGCGAAATGTATAGAGGACTTACCATTCCATGGATGAGAATTGGTAAGCGATTTTGAAGAGGGAATCAAATGGGAACTGGTCCCTTAGGATTTTTAGTAAATCCCCAACTGTCAACGGGTTTGACATGCCTTTACCAACTACCGTTTGAGTTAGGCTAGCCATGCTATTCCCCTCAGTATGATGAGTTGTCGAGGACTTATGTTGGGCTTACAGGCTAACATTTTCCCTATCCTTAATCGTTAAGGATGTTGGATCATTTGGTTAGCGTATGTGTAACCTTGATTCTCTTTTGGGAGAACCAGTATATGGCCAGGTTCCTTACTGGTGTGTGATCTCGCTTGGAGGAAGAGAAAGGCTCTCTTTGTGTGTACTTTGGACACGAAGATCTTGATCAGAGGTGTAGTGTTAACTTGATCATGAGAAGGATCCTTGATTAAGGATAATACTTGTTTAAGAACTTGCCATTGATCGGCATCATGAGTAAGTCGCCATCTACAGTCACGAGGCGGTATGCTCCGTTTGAATAGACTGTTCTATTACAAACGGTCCTTCCCATTTAGGCTGAAATTTGCCCTTGGTCTTGTGCGTCATAATCATCGGTCGTCTGACGGCTAAAACCAAGTCTCCTTTCTGGAAGACCCTTTGTTTGACCTTCTTATTGAAGGCCTTTGAGATTCGAGCTTGATATAGCTCAATATGCTGTTGAGCTTGTAGCCGCTTCTCATCTAGGGCTTCGAGCTCTTGAAGACGCAATCGATCATTATCCTCTAATGTGATCTTAGTGGTCAGAGCGACTCGCAATGATGGCATCTGGATTTCCAACGGGATGACTGCTTCGCACCCATATACCAGGGAAAAAGGCGTATTACCTGTCGGTGTTCGAACCGTGGTTCGGTAGGCCCAAAGACATTCACCAAGCTTTCGTCCCAATCTCGCTTGTTCGAGGAGACGAATTTCTTGAGTAGCTTGATGATCGTTTTGTTGAATGCTTCCGCCAAGCCGTTAGCGGCGAGATATAGGCAGTTGAAGCCACATTCTGAATTCGGTATTTATCGCAGAACCGATATTATACTTGGCTTATGAATTGGGGCCCGTTGTCATGGATGATCCGCCTAGGTACACCAAATCGATGGATGACATGGTGCTTGATGAAGTTAACCACATTAGAGGTCTTGACTTCAGTTAATGGTATAGCCTCCGCCCATTTTGAAAAGTAGTCGGTTATTGCCAAGATAAACCGGTGTCCTTTTGTCGAAGAAGGGCTGATTGGCCCTACGACATCGATTCCCCATGCTTCAAATGGCCATGAAGCAACAGTCGGGTGGAGCAACTCCGAAGGCGGTGTATGAAATCCGCATGAATCTGACATGCTTTACACCTTCATGCATACTGGATGGCATCGGCTATCATAGTTGGCCAATAGTATCCAAGTCTGTGCAACCTGTCCTAAGTTTTGGACCTGGCTGATGAGCGCCGCAAATGCCATCGTGCGCTTCTTGGAGCGCTTCCTGTGCCTCTGAATGAGAAAGGCAACGGAGGAGAACACCGTCATATGAACGACGGTAAAGTGTCTTCAACGTCGGATCGTAGTAGAAACAGAGAGACCTTCGTCTGACGGACGCCGCTTCTTTAGGATTGTCTGGAAGCAGACCGTGCAAAGCATAGTCAATGAGAGGAAAGCGCCAATCTCTCGGCTCAAAATCCGTGGAGACATTATAGACTTCTCGAGTTCTTAGCATGTGCTTGGAGCATACAAGATGTCGAGTTGCGACTGTGAGGTGATACTGGGTGTCGGCTGGCAAGGCTAGTGTTGCAGCTAATGCAGCAAGAGCATCCGCCTTGGTATTTTGAAATCGAGACACATGCCCGATATAGAAGCCTTCAAATAGGTTGGCCAATTCAACGGCCGTGTGGTAATAAGGCACCAAGTCCTCATGGCGGACTTCGTATTCGCCTTTAACCTGATTGATGATCAGTTTTGAATCGCCATAAGCTTCGAGGTATCGTACCCCCATTCCATGGGCAAGCTGAAGACCAATGAGCAGAGCATTATATTCTGCTACATTATTGGAGCATGATTCTGTCAGAGAAATGCTCTGGGCAGGACATGATTCTGTGGGGAGATAAACACAACCCCCACTCCGGCAATAATCTTGCCTTTAGGGCCCATTCGCGATGCTCCATCAAAGAACATCTGCCACACTTCCTCTTCTGAGGTTGCATAAGACTCGAAGACTTCATCAGGATATCTTCGTGAAGTTTTGAATGTTCCGGAACAGGATGAGCAGCCAAGAACTCTGCAAGGACCTGGCCTTTAACCGCCTTCTGAGGCGTGAAGATCATGTCGTATTGAGACAATAAAAGTGCCCACTTAGCCAATCTTGAATTCAATAATCCTGGCTTCGTCATAAGAAGATGCAATGGGTTTACTCTGGAGATGACATGTATGGTCTGGCCGACCAAATAATGTCGTGTCTTCTGAACAGCGAGACGAGAGCCAAACACTCTTTCTCGATAGGGTTGTAGCGAGATTCCGCTCCTATGAGAGTTCTGCTCAGATAATAAATGGCCTGCTCGTGGCCATTGTCGTCCTTTTGAGCGAGGAGGCACCGAGAGAGTAGTCCATAGCTTTTACATAAAGCAAGAATGGTTTCCCTGATTTAGGGGCCACTAAGACTAGAGGCTTTGTGAGGTACCTCTTGATGTCTTCATAAGCTTCCTGGCAAGCTTGATCCCATACGAAGGGAGCACCCTTTTTCATGAGTCGGGTGAACGGTGACAGCGGCCTGAGAGATTTGCGACGAATCTTCTAATATAAGCCAGTCTACCTTGTAAGCCTCTGAGCTCTTTGAGATTCCTCGGTGGATGCATGCTTTGAATGGCTGTGACTTTGTCTGGGTCAAGATGAATCCCTTTTGATGTGACAATGAACCCAAGGAACTTGCCACTTGACACTCCTTTTCAGTTGATGAGCCCGCATTATGTTGAACATCGTTCTCAGGTCGCGAAGATGTTCATTCTTGTTGCCGCTTTTTGACGGCAATGTCGTCGACATAGCATTCCACCGTTTTTCGGAGATGATCGCGGAAGATTATACTCATTGCCCGCTGGTAGGTTGCTTCGGCGTTCTTCAATCCGAAGGGCATTACAGTGTAGCAGTATACCCCCAATGGTGTTCGGAACGAAGTATGCTTCTCATCGTCGGGATACATCTTAATCTGGTTGTATCCTGAAAAGCCGTCCATGAAAGACATTCTTTCGAACCGCATGTGTTGTCGATCATGACGTCGGTGATGGGCAGTGGGAATCGTCTTTAGGACAGGCCGTGTTGAGGTCACGGTAGTCGATGCATATCCGTATTTTCCCGTTCTTCTTGAGGACGGGAACGATGTTAGCTACCCAGTCTGGATGTTGTTCCTCCCAGATGAAGCCACATGCAATGAGCTTGTGAACTTCGGCTTCAATAGCTTCCATAATGTTTGGGCAAAACCGACGTTGTTGCTGCTTGATTGGCTTGACGTCGGGCTTGATGTTCAGACGATGCATGGCGACTTGCGGATCAAGTCCGGGCATGTCTTCGTAGCTCCATGCGAAGACGTCTATATACTCTTTATGAGCATTATCAATTCTTCCTTTTCTATAAGTGATAGGCTTTCACTTATAAAGATGGGTTTGGGATGATCTTGACTTCTCAGGTTGACCTGCATCACCTTGTCTTCAGTAGGTGGCTCGCGCAGTTCGAATCGCTTTTCCCACTGGAGGTCTAATTGTTGGGCCCATGGTTCCTCGTCAGTGGCTTCTGCGGGCTCCAATTGACTGTTTGAGGTCATATTAGCAGTGAGGTTTTCGAATATTCTCCTATACTGACATCTGAATCCCACTCGGAGGATGAGGCTGAATGTGATGGAACTGATCCATCGTCCTTGGCTTGAACCGTTGCTGACGATGTGGGTGTAACATACCCTAACCCCCTGCGTGTACTATCATAGTAATTTGCAGGCTTCCCTTTAGGCATAAAGTTACGCATCAAACTGCGTCTTCCTTTTCCAAAATTCAGGCCTGCTCTATGCTTCAAGTCGTACCCCATTTTCTTCATAATATGGCGCGCTGGCTGCGCGTAATGAAAGAATTGTGGAGTGTCTGAGTCTGAACTTGAATCTACGATCGTGGGTCCCCGTGGTTGGGTTCTACCGAAGACTATCGGTAACTGACCTTCTTTGGATGGCGGGATCACCAAGACAGCTCCTCTGCGGATTCCATGGGTGTACTAGACGCACTTGGCTTATGTAAGGCATGTGTAGGGAGCTATTCGTAATGGATTCAAATAGTCCAACAGTCGTGGGATAATCAAAAAGAAATATTATCATTAATTACCCATTCACCTTCATCCTCTGAAGGAGTATTACATAGGGGATTATTGAGACATGCTATAATTGGTTCACCAATCAGAATGGCTGGCATGCCTGCTTCGGATTCTGAATCCGCCTCGTTGCCACTTTCATCATCGTCGGCAACGGTTCTTTGAGTGTTCCACCGGCCTCTTGATACAGGAGAGCGTCAGTGAAGTAGTTTTTCACTCCTTTGAATGGTTGCCTTTCAGCAAAGACAGTTCGTACTGTCGCATAATCTTCAACATATTTGAAGCACTGGTGCAGAGTAGAGGGAACGATCCAGTTGGCATGGATCCATGGCCGTCCAGCAGCAGGTTATATGATGTGTCAGCGTCAATGACATAGCATGTCACTTCTGACTTCAGACTCCCGATTCTGCAACGGAGTCGAATTTTCCCCAGTGGATGACTGCTCCCGGGCGTTGAAACCGTATATTGTAGTAGTGGTTGCAGACAACCTGTACAGTGGTATGCCGAGGAAGTAAAGAAGCCTTTTGGGGATGATGCTGAGTGCGAACCTCGGGTCGACTTGTACTCTTTCAATGCACGTTGAGCCGATATATCCGGTGTAGTACAGAGGTTGATCGTGCTTGTTGTCTTTGAGAAGCATATCTTCCGCCGTGAATGTAATAGCAGGCACCTTAGATTGTGTATGATGATATTCTGGGTAAGGAGACTGAATGTCGTTGTTAGGGAACTCAGGCATGCATGTCAGAAAGGATTCTGAATTGGCTAGCGCCTCTCTGAGTGTTTCTCTTGTCTCTTAGAGAGACGAACGAGCTCGTGTATAGTGATACGAGCTGGGATATTGGCCAGCTGAGCCAATATGTCAAACGAAAGGGCGTATCGAACCCTTGGCCTGGTGGTTTTTTCAACACGTGGTCGAATCGTACCTCCTTAGGTCTCTCTTTTCCCTTGGTTGGGATTGGAGTGGATGCTGGTACTTGTACTGACGTCGTTTACTGTTGTGTCTCGTCAGTAGATTTTTCATACTGCCTCAAGTATGATTTTCCGGATCGGGTGCCCGTCTGTTGAGGCGTATCGGCTTGCGCCGTGCAAGCAAACTTTTCCCTTCTGAATCGCTGAGGGAAGCCGATGTAAAGTTCTCATCGTCTAGCAGGATGGAAATGACATTGCAAGATTTGCCCTTTGACTTGGGCTTCTTTGAATCCCACTGCATGTCTTGGACGAGGCCTGGGTGTATCCACATGACTTCTCCTGTCTGCAATGTTAAGGGAACAAGACCCTTATTGTTTTGAGTTGTAGCTGGAGGATGCTTGACGTCCAACCGTGGAGCGGGGACTGGATAAGTTCCGTCAGGAACTGTGACCTTTGGAGTTTTGCCGAACTCGAGGGTCACCATATGGCAGTGACTTTCTTCTGCTCCGTCTTCAATGTCAGAACCCGGCATCGATCAGGGCTTGTATTCTGTCCTTGAGGACATAACACTTGTCAGTAGGATGGTGGATCATCCTGTGGTAGAGGCAGTATTTAGGGTCGTTTGTGCGCCCTATCTCATTGGGGCGCCGAGCATCTGGCAGTTTCATTTTGTTCCCTTTGTGGAGCAGATGGAATATCGTGAGCACCTGATCGTCTTTGAAGGAGTACTGCTTTGGAGGGAACTTAGGCTCCTGATTGTTGAAGCCGCTCTTCTTGGCCTTCGACGCACTCCGGATAACTCCACAGACATAGTCTCTTTGCCTTTAGCTTGAGAAGATTGCGGTAGGTCGCTACGCCTTTGTTGTTCATCCCCACTTGCCTCTAGGGGCGGATGGTTCGAACTTTTTAGCCGACTTCTCGGCTATCTCTGCTTGTTCGACCAATTCCTTCCAAGTGTGGGCTTTGACAGCCCCATGCGAACTTTCACTTGGTCTAAGAAGTTGTGTCTGCATGTCTGTAAGAGCATGGGTAATGGCATCCCTGCTGGGCACATCAAGGATAAATTTCTGAACCGTTCAATGTAGCCACGGACAGATTCGCCCTTCCGCTGCACAGTGGAAAGGAGCTTGTCCATGGTTACTTCGGTATCGTCCTCATAGAAACGAGAGAGGAACCGAGTTTCCAAGTCGATCCAAGAGTGATAGAGCCTGGGGAGACTTCGGAACCAGTCAAATGCCACCCCCTTTAAGGTGCCAATGAATAGCCTAGCCATGATGGCGTCATTGCTTATAACATTACCAGTCTGAGACCGGAAATAGTAGATGTGCTGATTTGGCGAGCTCTTTCCGTCATAGGTATGCAACGTTGGTGGTTTGAACTTCGGTGGATATGGCACCGAATCCACTCCAGCGGATAAGGACGGACTGCCCCTACCTTCTTTAATTCATCCCTCTGAGTAGGGATGCGATTTGAGCCTGGAGGCCCTTAAGGACTTCGGCGTCTAAGGAAGAACCTCCTTGATTTCTCCGGCTTTGGTGCTCATTACTGAAGTGTTCCTCTTAATCATGATTGCTCCCGGCATCATTGTTATTCCGGTTACTGAGGAGTTGAGCAAGCATCTGTTGAATATTGTCCAAGGCTTCTTGCTGGGTTTTGAAAGTTTGCTCTTGAGCTTCCAGGCGCCGACGAAGGTCGTCGTTAACATTATCAGCCATATTGACTGATGCTCTGCCGTTCGCACACCGAGCTAACTGTTGTCGAAGAGGCGTATCCACTATCTTCATCTTCTTCGTCCGATGATTGCAGTGATCTCCCGGGCTCTGGCGAGGCTAGGGCCGTCGAGGAAGAAGGCTGTTCATAAGTGTAGGGTATCGCCACCCTGGATCTGGTGTTCCGGAAAAACACCTTCTTCATGCACCAAGACTTCACCTAAGCCTGGCTATAATCTGGATTTGGGGACCCTCGTCCCTTTCCGGTCATGTTGACGGATACGGAGGCTGGGTCTCGTGAGGTGCTCCTTTTGCGGTGTTTCTCGGGGCCTGTACTGATAGCCGATCAAAAACTGACTGTCGTCTTGGAGGCGTGGCGGGGATTGGTCCCAGCCGGCAATGGACCGAGTGGAGTGTCACCAGCTGACATCCCAGTTGTTGACAACAGGGGGAAAAGGTTTGTCTATCCGTCAACGATTTTCTCAAATCAGACCCGGTTGGGTCTCTGCAATCGAGCGCAAAGGCTCTTTTGGATCGCACATAGGACGATGTCCTGCTTCTTTTATCCCTGCAGATGGGATTAGCACTGAATAGTGCTTTGGTTCTAGCTTCGCCATCAGGCGTGAGCTTAGTGCTTGACGCACTGGAAAGCGGAGCACGCTGTGGTGCTTTACCCGCTATGCTGTTGCGAAGGCAATTAGCCTTAGATAGTACTTGGCTTCAGCTTCGCGGTTATGGACCCTGTGCGTACGCTGTGGTACAGTAGCTTTGCTCATGAGAACAAGGCCAGCGCGAGGCATTGCTGCTCTTAAATTGGACGACGGTATGATTGCCGTCGTAGCTTTATGATTGGAGCAGACAGGCATCCTGCCTTTTTCTTCGCGAGAGAGAGGCGCGGTTTAGGCGCAGCTACGCCTGAAGCTTCGATTGGAGACTTCTGCTTAGGCTTCCATACCCGCCTTGGCAGCGGAGACTTAGGTTCACAAGGAACCTGATTAGCCACACGCGAGCTGAGGGGTGTTGGCAGAATTCTGCTTCCGGTTTCTGCTTCGAAACCTTGGTCGTGGAAACCTTCCTATGCTTCCGTGCTCGAAGCATTGGGCCACCCCCAGAGAGGACTTCTTCGAATCTTCCTTGATCGAATTGAACCACCAAGTTCTCGCAAGTAAAGGAGTCGGACTGCGGACGTGCTTCCTTATTACGCCAAATAACCGCAGTAGGTTCGCAGAGAACCTTTCTGTCTCCGCAGAGACTTTCGTTGAAGATTTAGCCAGAGGGGCTCTGGCTGCACCGGCTTTTCTGAATTCAGAGTTAGACTCGAAGATCTGTTCGTCGCATTGCGACACTTGATACTTGGCAGTGGAGAATTTCGTCCCCAGCGGAGTCGCCATCTTTGCTTCCATTATGTTCGCAAAGGGGGAAAAATTACAATAAAAAGGGTTGAGGAGCTAAATTACAAGTATTCTTAAAAAGATTACAAGTAGATCTCCTCAGAGATTCTTGAGAGTGTGCCGATAGGAGTCTGGTCAGCGCACGACCACTTTGTCCCTTTGACGATGCGAGGATGAGATTCCCTTCTCACCTGGTTCGGGAATCAGAGAACAGAAGGTTGGTAGACCCTCTTGCTGCTTCTCAAAATCGCCTTCAATTAGGAATTCCTTCTCGCCTGGTTCCGGAGATTCCTTGAGAGGAAGGACGACGTTAGGGTATCAACACCCTGGATAGAGAAAGCAATTCTCTAAAAGATCTCTGAATTCGAGAGCGCACGGTGCGTTATGAAGAAGTCTCTGCTTGTCGAGTCCTCTCTCTTGAGCCTCTCTCTTGAGCCGGTCCCCTCTCTTGTGCCCCTGGAGGGCTATTTATAGGGAGAGCAAGGGTATAATCGTCCCTTGAAAATATAGAAACAGATTGAATCGAATCTGTTTGAATCTGGAAAGTAGCCTTGCTGCGAGGCTAAGATCAGCTTCTGCGAAACTAGAATTGGCAGGTCGGTTGATCCTCTTGATTTGTTTTGATCCTTTCCATATTGTTGGAGGATTTCCCCTGATCTTCTTACTCGTTTTAGAAGAGTCAAGAGATTATGGCAATCAACTGCCAAATTTGATCTCTGATTTGATCTTAATTGGATTTGATCTGATTAGATCCGATCTCATCCGGAGATTTGATTGGTCAAAGGTTGACCATAGCAGACCAGCAGCGGCGATGCCCGCTTTGAACTCACAGCGGAGCTAGAGACATCTTCTGGCGAAGTCCGAAAGAAACCCTTTGGCGGAACTGGAAGTCCTCTGTGGCGAAGTTGTGAGTTTAGCTTCCTGGCGAGGCTTCGGATGCTTCGAGGCGAAGTCGAATGATATTAGCCTCTCAGGCGAGGCTATCCCTTTGGGCTCATGCGATGCTAAGTGCTAGCACCTTTAGACCTGCTGAGGTCTGTTTAGAAACAATCCGGGTTCACTGTCTGCTGCTGGATCAGTGGAGTCCAAGTTGCTTCCTTGTCCTCGGAGATGGTTGAAAATTGGTCTTCAGCTCGTCTGTCACTTGTCTTTTGTAAATGTCAACAAGTTTAGACATTGTTCGGACCAATAAGAATCTTGTCTTTTTTAAGTGTCAACACCTGTCAGGCTGACAGATCAGCCTAACGGCTAGTTTTCTGTTTGGCCTATAATACCCCATCTCTTAGGGATTTTAACAAGACTTTTGACAAGAAAAATTTCAGAGTTTCTCTAGTGTTTAAAACAAGTTTCAAAAGTGTTTTTGGGCTTTAAACTTCCAAATTGGTTTTGTATTTTAGGGTTTGAAAAAATCAAAGAAAATAGAAATTTGGGAGATTTGTTTTGTTCTTCAATTCTATCATTTACAAAGAGTTTTCCCAAGTGTTTTCTTTGAGTTTTTATTTTTCAAACTCTAGTTTTTTCACACTTGAGCTATCATCTATCCTATTCTATAGGATCATTTTATTTGTGGGAAAAGAGATTGTTTGTGGTTTAGGAAACCACCAAGTTGTAAACCCTCCTTGTATTGTTGTATCCCTCTTTGGTAGAGGTTGATCGGAGTGGTATTGGTTTGTATCCCTCTTCGGTAGAGGTGATTGAGTTTGTTTGTTGGCTACGGGCCTTATCACTCTTCGGTAGAGGTGGATTGTGGTTGTATTGCCTCGGTAGCATTGTAAGGTTGAGAGAGGAGTTCGGTACTCCTTTAGTGGATTAGAAATCCTTCTCGGTGAAGGCGGGGACGTAGAGCTAGGGGCTCGAACCTCGAAACATATCTTTGTGTTTGCGTTTGATCCATTATCTCTTAACCCTCTCTCTTTATTTGTGTTGTGCATAGCATATTCATATCATTCTTATCATCATATCATATTTGCTTGTGTTGTGCCGTGCATCTTTCATATTGCTATATATCCATTATATGCTTGGCTTGCTTGTGTGTGTGCCTCACTTATACTTAGCCACAAGAGCTTCATATAGCACCTCAACCCTTATCTAGGGGGATCAAGAGGAGTTAATCCAGAGCCCTTCATGGGGAATTTGGCTACACTTGTTGGTTGTATTAAGTGTGTTGCAAAATTTTTTTTAGCTTCCGCATTTAGTTTCTAGATTAGCATTATCACCTATTCACCCCCACTCTATGTGATTTCAATTGGTATCAGAGCCTACGCTCCTGATACTTTAGGCTTAACATCCTAGGAGTGAGATCCTTATTTCCTAATCTACCATTTGCATTTGCACATTTGTTTGCTTGCACACATTTAGTTTGGACCCATGGACTTTATGACCCCACCTATGTTTGATTCTTCCAACATCATTATTTGGAAGACTAAGATGTCCATCTATTTACAAGCCCTAGGATATAAGGTTCACCTTGCCATTACCAAGGAATCCTACCTTAGTGATAGCAAGCATATAGAGGCCAATGCACTAGCCCTTAAGGCTATTAGAAGTACATTAAATAAAGAATATCTTATGCATGCTTCTAACTTTGATTCCGCATTTGCAGTGTGGAACATGTTGACAACCACAACCACCTCCAAGCTTCAATTGCCTATCCAACGGAGAAGTCTAGTGGAGAATCCGAGTCACAATGCTTAATGGTCCAAGGGAATGACTCCCTTGAGGTACAATCGGAATCTCAACTAGATAATGATGATGCTAGTTCTTCATGTAATGATTTTGTTGATGCCCATGCTTTGAATGAAGAACTATCTATTGTTTGTGAAAAATTAATAGAAAAATATAATGTTTTGAAAAAGAAAAGTCTAGACATTAATAATGAAAATAAAACTTTGCTTTCTAGACTTGATATTGTTTTGCTAGAAAAGGTGGAGATTTCAAATGAAAGGGATTCATTAAAATCTCAACTTGATCTTGCATTAAAAGAAAATGAGTTTTTGAAAAATAAAAATGATTGTGAAAATGTTTTGAAGAAAAATAAAGTTTTAACTTCAAAAATTGATTTTGTTTTAAAGAGAATATTGCTTTGAAAAATAAAAAATTTCTATTTCAAATGATTTAAATGTTTGTTTAAAGAATAATGTTTCTTCGCAAAATAGGATTGATGCACATGTTTGCCATGCTAGCGTAGTATCACACTTCACCTATTGCATGTGCCACCTTTCTTTAATGAACAAGATATATCTATGCTTAAAAAGAGTGTTGTTTGTTTGGGCTCCACTTTGAGCCAATGTGCCAAGAGCCACACACGTTTGGAATCTCTGTTGAAAGAAAGAAACAAGTTCCATCTATGCATGCACACCCATCACGGCATACACATGCTCCTCACGGACACCACTACACGTTGTATGCTCATGTGTACACTTGTACACATTGTGGACGTAAGGGCCACCTTGCTAAATTTTGCTTTGATAGAATCATGATGTAAATTTAGCAAATAAATTTGTTTGGGTTAGGGAAGGTACTAACCCCCATAGACCCAAAAAGATATGGGTACCAAAAAACCACCCCTCTTGTTTATGATGTAGGTGTGGGCTCTCACATGATGTGAGAGTATCGGTACCTTGGAGTGGATGCGTTCCGAGCTTCATGAAAATTATTTGGATGTATCACTTTCAAGGGAAGGTTTGGTGGAAAGACCATCATGTTTTGGAGACATGGAGAGTTGCCTCATAGGTTTTGGTAACGGTCTCTTACTCCTTATTTATATTTGCATGCTTTTTCATGTTTATTATATATAAGCTGTTTTGATGTTTATAGATTATTATGTTAATGTCATGTTTATTAGATCATTGACAGCATGATGTAAACCTTTTGAGACAACCATGTTTAATATGGATCATTATTTTGTCTTCTCACCGTTTGTTTAGCTATCATGTTTATCATAGGTTTAATAACATGTGAATTTACATAATAATCATGTTTATGTTTTCATGTTTATTCATATCTTGTTTTTATGCTTCATGAGTTGATTACATGTTTAGATGTTAGTTTTCATTAAAACTTGGTATATACTTGTACATATAGTGGGCCACAAAATAAATCTATATATGTTTGAGCTTGAATGCTTATTTGAACCCATTAGATGTGCTAGTATAGTCTAGTTTTGATGATCCATGCATTTTAAACTTGTATTCTCTTTTTGAATTTGTTTTAAGATTTCTTGTTTAACTTCATGTATATGTCCATTTTATCCAAATTATTGTTATACATATACATCCTTTTGAGCCACGTGCCTTCATGCATATATCTTTGTGAACTTATTGTGTTTGGATATGTATGTATACTTTAATTTGTATAAGACATACATATACCTTGAAGATTAAATAGTTTTGATGATTTTCATGTTTCCAAGTTTCAAGGAATATTGAGCTAAATTGAATACTTTCATGATCATGCTCTTCACATTGTATTTGTACACTCACATTTCTTGTTTACTCATGTTTTGTTTTCATGAGTCATATTTATGCTTATTGATTATGAGTGTTATCTATTTTGTGAATTTCATGTTTTTATGAAAAATAATTTATTTTTATTCCTTACTTGAATTAACAAGTTTTTTCATTTAACTAGTTCGTATTCTTCATTTTGGTAGAGTTTTTCAAATATACTTCAATTTTCGAACCTATTTTTGAAAACCCCTACCTTCCAAGGGTGGTTGGATGGGAGATCATGCTCATGTATGCTTTATATTGAAAATCATTTTAAACTTGAACATGATTGGGAAGATAGGTTATATGAGTTATACTTTAATATTATTGTTGTTTCAATTGGTATCATTGGATCCTTTCAATTGGTATCAATTTTGACCTTTCTTGTATACTCATATATGTTTGTATGTATGTATGTTTTTCAATTCCAATAGTATCAATTTCGATTGATATTAACCTTTTCATACATATATATGTTTTATTTGTACTTATTATATCCCTATATCTTTAAGCACAAAATTTTGTTTATGCTAAAGCTTGAGTTTTAACTTTGTTTCAATTGATTCAATTTTCAATTGGTATCTTATTTCAAGCCTACGCATTATTTTAGTTAGTATTTCATAAAGGGGGAGAAAATTTGATTTTGTATTTCAATTAGTATTTTGTTTCCACTCCCACACTTTATGATTGAAAATTTGATGTTTATTTTAAGCATATGATATCACAATCAAAATTGTTTATATGGCTTAAAAAGAAAAATACTCTCTTTTGATATCAAGATGCTTATTTGAATGTTTTAAATTGGTATCTCAAAATTTTGTTTAAAGATAAATACAAAAGTTTTGATTTGTGATTGCCTATATGCAAGGAGAGCTTAACATCTCTTCTACATATAGATTCATGTTGAGTGTATCTTGTATTGAGGAGCTTGACATCTCTTCTTTAATGTGGTACACATGTGTAGGGGGCTTCACATCTCCTCTTATGCATTACATAGTGTACGTTATGTGAATTAGGGCTTGTCATCCCTCCTTCATGTAATGTATCTATGTAGGGAAGCTTCACATCTTCCTCTTCATGAATGTATATCGCATATACTATTATTTATTGATCTATGTTTACTTTCAATTGGTATCAAGATGCTACTTTGACATATTTTCTATTGATATCTTAATTGATTGTCACCCCTATATTGATAATTTTTGTTTTAGACAAAAAGGGGGAGAAAAATTTATGATTTGGTTTGGTTTTTACCCTTTATTGATGATTGACAAAAAGGGGGAGAATTATTTGAGAAGTTTTTTATATGCATAGTTATGTTTTTGCATATATTAAGTTTAATTGGATCTAGATGTTTTAATTGGTATCTAGAGCATGTTTTTGTTTTGAAAATTTCATTGGTATCAAGAGCATTTTATTGTTCATGCATATCTATGCATGCTTCATGTTTCATATTCATTGCATATTTATGTTTATTTGTTTATGCATGAGTTAAGGGGGAGCTTCTTTAAAGCTTAACTTTACTCCATGCATATATAACTCCATGAGTTTTGTCATCATCAAAAAGGGGGAGATTGTTGGCTCATAGGCCTTCCACTCTCGTTTTGATGATGATTAACTCATGTAGTTATGTTTACTAATAATCTTGTGATTTTAGTTTCAGATCATGTAACAAGATATTAGTTGGTGATTGTTTCAAAAAGAGGAGTTTGGAAGCTTTCACTTGGTGATTCCAGGGCCCGAGCATCAAGATCTTACATAGCCTAGCTCGTGGATCACGATTTGGATCGAGTCTACTTGAAGATGGAAGATCGTCAAGAAGACTTAGGTATCCTAATTTAGTTTGAGTTTTAGATCCATTTGTAAAGATAAGAATAGTTGATATGCTCAAGTGCACAACACACACGTTTTATGTTTGGATTTGGTTTTCATGAATAGATTGATCAAAACAAGTTTACTTTGTTTTTATGTATATTAGATGTGCTCTATATACATACATGCTTACATGACTTATACAAACTTTGTTTGACATACCTATTCATATAGTTTTATGTTTTGGTATTTTTTAACAAAACATATTTTTGGATTTAAAGACAAAAAACTATGATATATATGTTTCATGTATATTGGACTTATGTCTATATGCAACATGCTTCAATGTGTTTAAATATCATGTTTTTGTATTTTAATGAGCTTTAGGAAAAATCAGATTTCCTATTGAAAAATCCAAGAAGTTTGATAAAATACAAGTTTTTTGGTTTTTGGTAAAAATGATAAGACACAAAAATAGTTCAAATTGCTTGATATTTGAGTGAAATTTTTATCACATGTTTATATATCAATGCAAAATGTTAAAACTATTTTTGGGGATTTTTACAAGATTTTATTAGATTTATTAGAAATATTTTAACCCAGTTTCTGACCCAGAACAGTGACTGACAGGCCAGGTCGACCGACCGCACGGTCGACCGAACCAAGGGCCGGTCGACCGAGCGGTCGACCGACGTGCACAGCCTTGTGCACGTCTGGCAGACACATGGGCCGGTCGACCAAACGGTCGACCGGACCAGAGAGCCTTGCTCTCTGTATCTGGGGCGGTCGACCGGGAAGCCCCAACGGTCATATTTATGACCGTTGGCGGTCGACCGACCGGTCGACCGCAGGCGTGACAGATCAGCTAACGGCTAGTTTTCTGTTTGGCCTATAAATACCCCATCTCTTTGGGGATTTTAACAAGACTTTTGACAAGAAAAATTCCAGAGTTTCTCTCGTGTTTAAAACAAGTTTTCAAAAGTGTTTTTGGGCTTTAAACTTCCAAGTTGTTTTGTGTTTTAGGGTTTGGGAAAATCAAAGAAAATAGAAATTTGAGAGATTTGTTTTGTTCTTCAATTCTATCATTTACAAAGAGTTTTCCCAAGTGTTTTCTTTGAGTTTGTTTTCCAAACTCTAGTTTTTCCACACTTGAGCTATCATCTATCCTATTCTATAGGATCATTTTATTTGTGGGAAAAGAGATTGTTTGTGGTTGAAGAAACCACCAAGTTGTAAACCCTCCTTGTATTGTTGTATCCCTCTTTGGTAGATGTTGATCGGAATGGTATTGGTTTGTATCCCTCTTCGGTAGAGGTGATTGAGTTTGTTTGTTGGCTACGGGCCTTATCCCTCTTCGGTAGAGGTGGATTGGTGGTTGTATTGCCTCGGTAGCATTGTAAGGTTGAGAGAGGAGTTCGGTGCTCCTTTAGTGGATTAGAAATCCTTCTCGATGAAGGCGGGGACGTAGAGCTAGGGCTCGAGAACTCGAAACATATCTTTGTGTTTGTATTTGATCCATTGTCTCTTAACCCTCTCTCTTTATTTGTGTTGTGCATAGCATTATTCATATCATTTTATCATCATATCATATTTGCGTGTGTGGCTGTGCCTTGCATCTTTCATATTGCTATATATCTATTATATGCTTGGCTTGCTTGTGTGTGTGCCTCACTTATACTTAACCACAAGAGCTTCATATAGCACCTCAACCCTTATCTATGGGAATCAAGAGGAGTTAGTCCAGAGCCCTTCACGGGGAATTCGGCTACACTTGTGGTTGTATTAAGTGTGTTGCAAAATTTGTTTTAGCTCCGCATTTAGTTTCTAGATTAGCATTATCACCTATTCACCCCCCTCTAGGTGATTTCAAGAATATGTTGCACGGGCGTAACCAATGGCGATGTTGATGGATATTTTGCAAGGAGATTATCTTCACTGTGCCCAGCTTATCAATGAGGCTATTCTGCTTGCAACGAGGTGATGTTGGGACTATGAATTGGGAAGCAAGGGTCTATGAGCCAATGCTCGATTGATTTGAATCGAGCTGCAACGATCAACGGTGAGGGTCGATAACTCGGGCGATGGAAGATCTTAAGCGGGAAGAGGGCAGGCGAAGCTCGAAAGTTGAGATCGAGCGGTGGGGATCTCAAGCTCAAAGGTGGCAAGGCCTCTGACAGCAGGAAAAAGAGGATGCCGGAGGTGGTGGGCATTCGAAAGAGGGAAGTGCGGCGAAGAGGGGAGGTGTAACGGCCCCAGATTTCATTCACCAAAAATAACTTTAATTTAATCTAATTTCACCAATCAGTCACATAATCTTTATAATCATATATGGACTCATCAAAATTTTGGCAGAATCTCCTTTAAAACATGGAATCTACCATGATACATCCATATATATTAATTTGGTCTTTACATTAACCATCAATCCATAACAACATTCCACACAATTTGTAATAAAAATTTTGGTTTGATATCGCCTACTTAGTTATAAATTCCTAATCTACATAATTAGCCCATCTCAATGAAAATGGTCAATAAAACTATTCAGTAACTCTTATTTCAAAAACAGGGTGTTACTATAAATAATCCTTAACATGTATCAAAACAATTTTAACTACTATGTTCTACTCCATAATCACCAATCTATACAAATCAACATGTTCATACAAACAAGAATATCAGTATAAAATATCAACTTTAATGTCCATCCACAATGCGTGAGATAATCCAGTACTATACTTCTGAAGCTTTTCGATTGGGTCTTTCCTTGACCTGAAAATATTTAGACTAAGAGGGGGTGAGCTCAAGAGCTCAGTAAGTGAAATTAATTTCATTCATAAATAGAGCATGGTATAACATGGTGTAGTGTACATGATACATGAAAATACAATGTGTGTGATACATGAGATACGTGATAAATGAATTTCTCAGTTAGATTTTCATTTATTGCTAACTATTATTTACTTGATATTGGTATGTACATAAACACTTTTGTGTCAGTATTTCCATTTCAATATACTGAAACTGTATTGTTAAGTCCACTTTACCATACACGATAGTACATTCAACATATCCATAGTAACATACAGCCACACATTTATATCATGAATGCCATCTGTATCACACATGCATTTTTATTCATAATTGTTTACAGAGATGCATTATACATATATCATAGCACCATATTCGCACTCCGCCCGTGCAATATAGGCCCCTTCCTCCAATAGTACACACACACATATAAATATTTCTCATCTTCCCCCTTTTGGTATCATACTGGTCTCCAGATATATGTGACAATATTGTACACACATAGCAATAGTTTCATCAAGAATTTTAATCAAGCAACACATTTAACAGCCACAAATACATGTCATATTCGTATTAAACATAGTGAAACAAATATCCATATCACATTTATAACATCGATCATGCAATATTTTCATAACAATACTTGTAACAATCACACTCTTAATAATATAAATCTAACATTTAATTCATGTCAATGCTTTTGTATACCATATTCCGAATTCAATATTGGTTAAGTTTATTCTTCCATCATAAATCTTATTTGCAAAATAATTTTAATCATTAGAAACCTCACTCACCTCTTCTTGATTTTTTTTTTAATCAATACTGCGGATACGTAGCTCTCGTCTCCACGATCACAATGGTTCAAAAATCGTCCGAATCCAACTCCAGATATCAAGTTATCACTCAAAAATCAAACTAATAATTTAGGATTAGATATGAAATATTTAAAATTATTCCGGGACTTGTTATAAATTTCCTGTGGTCTAAAAAGTAAATAATTTAAACTTTCAAGGGGTCAGATGAAATTTACCTTTCTTTTAAGTTTTCGGGTCGGGTTTGGATCCTTAATGGGTCGGATTGGGATACAAACCCAATATGGGTTTTTCCCCCTTCTCTGCTTTATCATCAGCAATAGCGCAAACAGCCATGCTGTTGCGCCTGGCAGCGCGCCAAGCGCTGGCGCCCGGCGCTCCGACTGCCGGCGCCGGCCACCCCCTAGTCGCCATCCGTTCGGCTGAGAGAGAGAGAGAGAGAGAGAGAGAGAGAGAGATGGTGGGGGCGTTGCCACCAGCTGCGCCTGCCGCCGGCCTGGCCTCAGCCCCCCTCCCTCGTTGGTCACTTCCCAGGGGAGAGAAAGAAGGGTATTTGGGGGGGGGGGGGGGGGGGGGGGGGCGCAGAGAGATCCAGGGAGACGGAGGGAGATGAATTTAGATGAAATTTTATTTATTTAATTATTACTTTCCCTCAAAATTTCCTTATTTATGACACCTAGCTTCACCAATTTCAAACTAAATCTTGGCCCTCCATCTTGTTTCTCATGCACACCTACCATATCTCCGTAATCCTTCCACATAACTCCGCATAAGCTTAAATAAAACAAGATTTAATTAATTAATATTATTATATTATATTATTCTGATATAAGAAGAGGAAATTCAATGTGGGCTTGGGCCTATTTATTTATCTCATTTTATTATTATTATTATTTTTCCTTGGGCATGAGCTTGGGCCTAGGTAATAGGAAATAAAAGGAAGAGAAGGTGTTAGACATTCTTTAAATTTCATGAACTTGTATTTTTTAAATATCCATCCTTAAATACAAATAAATAACATATTCATGTCACTAATTTACATAAACTCCTCTACTTCTAGTTTTTCTACTTAATCACTTCAAAATTATAATAAAATGGATATCGAATAAATTATCAAAGTTTGTATTGGTATCACTAATTCATGCTTAAATAATCCGCACATCACAGTTATCAATTCTAGTTACTCGGTGTTATATCATAATCAGTTGCTAAAGCATACAATTTGGATTTTATAAAATCTGGGTGTTACAGGAGGGTGTCGGGAGATGTGTGGGTTGGGCGGCGACGGGTGGCCAGTGCGATGAAGGAGATGCAGGGGAAGATGAGGATGGGAGTAATCTGAGAATATTTAAAAAAATGGTGGGTATCTTAATTAATTTGGTGATTGTATTAGTCCGATGGGTGTCTTAATCAATTGTTTGGCCAATATCTGCCCCTCCTTGTGAGCTTTTACGGTGGTTCTTCAAAGAACCATCGTAAAAATAATATATTATTATGTATTTTAATAACTAATCATGAAATATCTAAAAATAAAATTGTGTATTTTTCATCAAATTTTAAAAATGTCAACACCTTTGATGCACGCCAGTACTGGCTCAAACCGTCCTGAAATGGATGACGTGAAAGCCCATTTTCTGTGTAGCGAGAACTCTCGAGAACTGTGTAAAAAGAAGCATAATTATATGAATCAATTTAAAGGGACACCAACATGCGAAAAAATATTCAAAATGATGTGGAAGAAAAAATAATCAGTTAGTTGGTCACTCAATCAGCAAGTTTTGGAACTTTCTATAATATATGTCCACCAAAAGGGGGAAAAAAAAGGATTTATCAGAATGTAATGTAAGTGAAGGCATCGGAGAGAACAAAAACCAGCAGAGTTCCCTGTAGAGATGAAGCCAGCACTGATTTGATATTGGTGAGCCTACTACCATTTCACACAATATTAAGACAGCTATAGAAGCTGCTTCTGTGTGACTGGCTAACTAGCCACCATTTTCTATTGAACAGTTGATCAAAACTTCTGAAATGCAAATTTCTTCATATAAACAGACAAGTACATAATTATTGGAAAAAAGCATGATCTGAAGGAGATAAATAAATACCTGATTGCAACTCAGGTGGGCGAAGAACTAGCTCACTTCAACAAGACCGGAAGTTTTACATTTGATAGAGAGGTTGAAGAGTTTGGCTTTATTTTTCTTGGAGCTTCGACTTCTCGAAATTTCTACAAAGATCTGCCGCCATGGGGCCCAAGAGGGCGATCAAGTCATTTGTTGGGAATTTCTTCATTAAAGTATTGGTAAATAGTAAACTATGAATTTTGTAATTTGTAAAGTGGAGCGTGGCGGGTGGGCAAACATAAAGATGCGAGGGACTAATCTGAGAAACATCCAGACCAATAAATCCCTTTCTCAGTTTAAAACCCAATTTCTTTGGAAAAAGAAGCAGAAAAAAACTAGTGAAGAAAATCTTTAAACCCTAAACCCCCAGACTTGAACCAAAATCCTTTTTCCACCAATCAATCGCTCGAACCCTCTCATTCTCAGCCTCTTTTCTCTCCTCTCCAATGGCGTCCCCTGCATCAGATCCTTCACCCGCACTCTCTTTCTCTCTCCAAGGCCGCCGCCGCCGCCGCCGCCCGATCATCTGCCTCTTCTTTCATCAAGGGATCTCCTGCTTCTTCTCCTTCTCTCCGCCGTCGCTTCGCTTCAATTTCCAGGTCGAAAACTTTGTACTTTTTTCCTCCTTTTTTTCCCTATAAAACCTGTTGTCTCTTGCTAACTTTGGGTTGGTTTTTTTTTGTAGGTTGCCGGTGGAATTGGGATGCTTGGGTGGAGGATCGATGTACCGCTGCACAGCGCTGTGGCGGCGTCGAGGCTGACGTCGCGCCTGGGCACGGCGTCTTGCAGCTGCCGAGATCTCTCTCAGGGTACCCTCTGCCGCACCTCTTCGGCCTTTAATGTTAGTTTTTGTTCCTATTCTTTTGAATTTTGATGATTGTTTGAGATGAAGACTGTGGTTGTTGAATTTGGGGAGATTTCAATGAGAGTGATAATTGGCAATAGAGTTAATCTCTTTTCCATCAAAATGGAACACACCCATAGATTATTAAGTATAAATTGAGAAGCATCCTCAGGTGGGGACCAATCTCTGGCTGAGGAAAACTAGGGGCCGATGCTGCTTTACTGTTAAAACCAAGAACACGAAGGTAAAATCAAAAGTTGGAGGGCTTGTAATATTGATTGTGCTATTTTGCACTCACTTCTACGTGAACCCATCAGTTATTGTCCAAGATAGGATGAAGGAAGAAGATGATGCGATTTGCTAGAGGTATCACATGGATCTGTTTGTTGGTCTGGATATGTTTACCATCTTGCAAATTTGGGAGGCTTTTTGTTATCTCCTAGGCGCTTGTTCTATGATCCATGCGCATTCCTAACATGAGAATGTACATTGTGATATAGATTGATGTAACATCTTAGAAGAAATATTTTTAGTAAATAATAGAACTACTAGCTAGATCAGCTAGCAGACTACTACCCTGCTAGCATACCTACTAGTATAGAATGATTCGCTCGCTCGCTCGGGCATTTAACCCTCGCTTCAACTCCATTCTATCTCTCCTACAAAAAAAAGAAAGACACTCAAACCCCCCCCCCCCCCCCCCCCCCCCCCCCCCCCCCCCCCTACCCCAAGGGGTAGGCTCCCAAAGCACATTGCGCCATCTCCTTCTAGACTCTTTGGAAGAGAAAAACAAGACACTAGACTTTCGTAAGTGGTAAAGTGGAACAAACTACGCGAAGAACTGGTACTTGAAGAAGCATAGACACTCGCTGACCTACTTAGAAGTTGTCCGTCCTTTCAGATGTCCTAAGTATTATAGAAATAGTAAAACATATGGATTTATTTGGTAATACTAATATATAGTAGCTTGTTATCATAAGAAGTAAATTTTAGCAAATTGGTAGATCTATTCTGAATCGTATAGAATATCTTTTCATCTCAAGGCTCACCCTTGATAATACATAGACAAGTCATAGTATTTGCCAGAACCTTTAATCTGGGATTAGCTTGCATGAAAATTTAGTATCCAATGTCAATTATGTAATCAGATACAGAAACTACCTAATTAGGGAGGATAATGTGTAGGCCAATGTCAAAATAAACGATAACGTAATGACAACGTTTTTCTTCTGTTATGTTAACATAGGTTATAACGTAATGCATAACGTAGGTTACGTGATTTAATATTTATTTAATAAAAATAAAATATATATACTATATTAAAAAAATTATAAATAAAAAATAATTTAAAAAATAAATAAAATATCAAAACAATATATAACACATTTAGCAAGTCACAACAACATTTTTAGCAAGTATCATAATAAATTTTCACATTCACAAGTTATAATTCATAATTTCATTTGCATAAACAATAATATGATCCGCATAGCTCATTATAATTAATAATTTTTATCATGCTATTCATAATTTTTCACATTCACAAGTTATAATTAATAATTTCATCTATATAAACAATATGATCCGTATATTTCATTATAATTCATAATTTTTATCATGCTGTTCAATCTACACAAAGATTCATAATTCAATCATAATTCATAATTTGTTAGTCACTCTATTCATTATAATTCATAATTCAATTTACAATATGCTATTTAATTATCCCCCCGTGTTCCTCACTTTCTCCGATATTTTACCCTGATCTCTCTGCTCTTCCCTCATCACTCTCTCTACTCTCTCCCCCTGCGATCTCTCTCCCCTCTCATGATCTCTCTCTCGGCTCTCTCGCGATCTCTCTCTGCTCTTTCTCCCTCAGGAGAAAGGAGAGAGAGATCGGGAGGGAGAGATCCGGGAGGGAGACTGAAGAGAGAGAAGAGAGAGCTTACATGTGATTGGGACGGAGAACCACCGCTTGGAGATGACGCCGGCGAGAACCAACATGACAGAGAACCATCAGA